>FXXK01000760.1:64002-169033 GCA_900184695.1 Betula pendula | reverse complement strand
ATGGGTGCCTTCTTCCTCTTATATTGGACATGTCTTCTTTCTAATCTAAGATAATTGGTTTGGCCAGGTGTCACCCTTGGATTGTATCAGCTTTGGTTGTATGAAGCATGACGTGTAGTGAAGCCCTTTGTCACTCGTCGTTTGCCAATCATCCATACTCGTGGGAGGGCAACAGAAATGTCCTTTGCTCCCTGACGCAATGTAGCTGTCACCCCTCTCCTTTAGTGGACTGTTATAGTGACATGGTGGGGCGATGATCATCTCTAGTGCATCCCCTACTAGTCTCAGAATCGCCAATGGGTCAAGGCCCATCGTTTATTGAGCCATAGGACCTATGGCCTTGTTTCCTGACCGACGGGCATCTCGTAATTGGGTACACTAAGTATGATTTTATATAAATATAAGGAACAACACTACAATGATTAGATGCCATCGCTGTCTTTATTGAACACCGGATCACATCTATTACTTTTTTATGCCATTTGCTCTAACGCCCCAAATGAATTTTGCAACACAATGAACATTTACTATGACATGAATTTATATATTAGTATTCAGTTTGTAATAGGACTTTATCTCATACATACTTCTGCCATATTACAAACTAAAAGATCTCCCATTATCATTAACAATACATGCATGATAAAATACTAATATAGTTTGATATCATAACAACACAATATCATAAGTCTCAAACAACTAATCTATACACATTACCCTAAACCGAAAATCATTATATGCCTACTACTCTTACACAAACAATCTCTTAACATGATGAAGGGAGCAAGACATTTACTTCAGGGTTTCATGTTTGTCTCGAACCACAAAATTGGTGACCACTAATTAAACTCAATATCAACCAACATGTTCATGCACATTATTAATGTATACAAACCCAAAAAAAGAAAAATGAAAAAAAAAAAGAAAAAAAAGCAGGTCCTATTTTGTACTTTACATATGATATCTTGAAGAAATTCATCATCAATGCCATTGAATTGGTGCACCATACAACTGTGAGTGGCAGACAACAATTGATATATATTATTCTTAAGCTGTCCCTGACAAGCCAAAATAGTTATATGTCACTTTTACTTTTAATATGATAATTATACCTCATAAATACTGTATGCAACATAGTAAAAACTTAGCTACTAAAATCTCAAGAGTGATGCATGACCAGGCAAATAAAGATTTCAAAAGGGTAGCAGTTTATCGATTTATATGGCTGCTTTATTTTTCTTAGCGTTGCAGTCCGAGATATATTATAACATCAGGCGCTCTCAAAACTGTATACCTCAGGCAGCATAAGGTGGCATATATGAGCTATAAAGTGCAAACATCAGCCAGATAATGAACCACATTTCATAAACGTAAGAAAGCTTGAAGATCATTTCTCAAAGGATTATTTACTCACATCATTAAATATTGCTATGGATCATACCAGTTTGATAACAAAGAAAAAAAAAAAACATTCAAATGTGTTTCTCCAGCCAAATTTTCAAGAAAGAACTAATCAAACCGCAAAATAACTTTGTTTTAAGATGATTTGAAGAATACTTTTTTGTATCATATTTTAGAATCATGCTGTCCTCAAGCTACAAAGCTTCTAATCTAGTAGTTGAAAACATGAGAATTGATATCCAAAAACTGGGAGGATGAAGCTGCAGCTATAAATGTAGCCAGCTATGAAACCCCAGAAAATGTGCTCCCCTAGTACCATTGAGTTTAATCATATGAATTACAGGGCCTGCCTGCAATGGCCTAGGTCATTGATCTTGATAGCAGAGATTTAAAAAATGATGGTAACCAATCCATATTATTAATAGTGAGTAAATTTAAGTTCAAGAACCAAGTTATGCAGAAGAATGTTTATATTTACATTTATTCGAATAGACATCCACAACGTCAACCATTTGAACTTGGAATTTAGAATGTTTGACACTAAATGCCCATTAAAGAAATAACAATAGGAATTCTGTTCTTTATTTTTCAGTAGTTGGGTATTGTCAAGATTTTTTTTTTTCACAAAAGAGAGGCATAGGATCTCTATCTCTGACCCTCATCATTGATTATATATATATATATACACAATATTTTAAAATATGGATATCTCACCATAAGAAAACTCGTAAGGATATCTCATATGGACACCTCAGCACAGGACAACTCATAAGGACACCTCACCACCTTCTAGAATAGACGCACTTGTCCCTTTCTTTCCACCAGGTATTAAGTAATCATAGGAGACCCCATTTCTGATTCTTAGTTTCCTTCATTTAGTCCATAGGTTTTGAACATTCACCACCATCCACAAATAGCAGAAGAAAAAAAGAAACAGTTGTGTACCACCAATAATAGCAGGAGTTTAGAATTGACCTAAATGAGATTCATCAAGTATACCTTGAGCACTTTGAGCTTCCAATACTTTTTGCATTGCGTAATGACATCTGAAATATTAAACCAGATAAGTAGATGGCATCAGAGCAACTTCTCAAACATTTCATATCAAGTATAGAGACTAACCTATTAAGAAAGAATCAAAGAACTCAGTTGTAATACCTCCAAGGGAGATGGTCGAGAAACATAGAAGGTGACACAATAATATCTTTGAAGCTTTCTCTGTTTGCTATGTAAGCTTTGTAACTTTGTGCCTTCTCTTGCACAGTACAGCCTTCACACAAAGGCATATGTAAGCTTCTTTGATTTGGTACCATATGAATTACGAGGCCTGGTAGAAACATTTCTGGTGGATCCCCAGCTGACGTGTTTTCAGATCTTGGGACAGTTTCCATAAACTCAGAAATGGGGTCATCTAATGTATTTATATTGGTTGCAAAAGGAATGGTGAATTCATGATGATCGATTTTAACAACAATATCCTTCTTGTCAGCCTCATTCCAGAGGGAAAACCCTTGATCCTGTCCCTCGCTCCCTGCAGTGGAAGTCAAAATCATTTTGTTAAAAACCTTCTGCTCCCAAGTTACAGGTAAAAACCAAGTATAGTGTATTATCCCAACATTTGATACCGAAAGTGATAATCATGCATTTTTTCAGCATGAAAAATATTAAATTAGAAACAAAGAAGGCTATCTCAAGAATCATTCTGATACTGACTTCCATAGTTGTGGTGGCTGAGATCTTCGGCCATGATGGTCCCAGAGTAAGCATCCTTTCCCTCAGTCCTATTTCTCTGATACTTGCTCACATACAGAAACCGACGTGCAAGTCGGAAAATCATGGCTGTATCAGTTTCGGTATCTTGTGACAGTGCTGTTATTGCAGCTGCACGAAGACGCAGGATCGATCCAACTGAAAGGCGAGCTGAAAATTCACTGTTGTGTACAATGCTGCAGAAAATTCAAAGACTTAAAACATACAGACAAAGAAAACCGATAACAAAAAGAGCATCACTTGCCTCAAAACGATCAGTGGCATGAGTCACAATTACGTTTACCTCGTAACAAATTCTGAACAAGCATTTGCTACAACTGAATCCACACATGGAAGGGGCCCATATGCGTAGACGTGTAAATTTTTGTATCGACGATAAAGCTGTCCACAAGAAATTAGGAAAAGAAAATCAAAAGAAGGGATTTCCAAAGCAATTAGAACAACTTCAGAAGAGAAAACGGAAAAAATAAAATAAAACAATGATATAGAGACCATATAATTTTTTGGTCCCTGTCTGAACATCTGAGTAAGTGAGACTTTTAACTGATCTTACATGATGAAGTGGGAGTGCAGGCCCAAGACAACCTATACCTTTTTGACTAACAAGCTCAAGTACCTCCTCCACCCTACTTCTATTCAAATTCCCATTGCCTTTGAGTAACCTATGTTCAGTGATCCATATGTTGCCTTAAAGAAAGGCATCCTATCTTTTGCCTGTCATCCCATTCGTAAAATTGTATATTTTTCTCACTTATTAAGTAGTTTCCACTCATTCATTCGTACTTTGTCCTTTGTTTCAATTCCGGGTTCTTATGTGCAGGCATCACCCTTACATAGGTGGAAGGGTGCAATGGATGAGTGATAATTGGGAACTAACTTGTCTACCTCCAAGCAAATAGAAAGCTGAGTGCCATTGGATATATACCACAAAGCATCATCCTAATGGTGCCATTGAGCACCTAAAGGCCTGCTTCACTGCCAAGAGAAGTACTTATATTTTTGGATTGTTTTAAACACTTCCAATGGCTAATCTCAATTCTGTTCAAGTTTAATTCATAGAGGATGGTCTCTATATTAGCCAGACATCAAGAATGCTTTTACATATGTTAAGTTCATGAATAAGTGTATATGGAGGAACCTATATAGCTGAGAGGGAGGCACACAAGGTTTGCAAGTTGAAAAAACAATTTATGGTCTTAAATAATCAACTAGAGCATAGTTTGGTAAGCTTAGTAAGGTAGCCACAATATATGGGTTGAAGAGGCCAATGTCACTCTTTTGTTTTTGTTACATAGAGCTGTGCTGCATTTCCATTCTTGCTGTAATTGCAGATAACAGAGATGGCATTATGGCCTTTAAGACTGATTTAAGTAAGCACTTTCACCTAAAGGAGTTGAAGAGTTGCAATACATTCTTAGTATTGTGGTAACAAGATAAAAGCAGGGTATTTATTTTTCATTGAGGAAGCATGTCACCAGTATCCTTATGGAGACAGGCATGTTGTGTATCAAACTAGTCAACATCCTAGTAGATTTAGTAAAGAAAAGGGTAATAATTTGACAATCCTAGAATGAATATAATACTTGAAGGGAAGTTGATCCACTTGACTGTGACTTTACATGACATCACTTTTGCTGTTGAAATAGTAAGTTCATGCAAGCCCCAAGGTGACAACACTGAAATGCTATGTAGGATGCTCCTGGTAAGGGTTTAATGTTCAAATCCTCTAAGAATCTTGACTTTGTTGCTTTTTTAGTGCAGATTGGGCTTGATCATCTTGATAGAAGTTTCATGTTTGACTTTTAGACTTTGAATAAGGTAATCTTGTTACTAGGAAAAGTGAGAAGTAAAATATGGTCACAAGGTTCAGTGCAAAAGTAAAGTACAAGACTATGCTCCATATAGCACACTGATATCTCTCCTAGGGGAGGTGGTTTTTCTTATCTATAAAAATGAAGAAAAAGAAACCTCGAATATGTTTTGTGATAACTAAGCAGCAATTTATAAGCCATTCATGTGAGATGTGGTGTATGAGAAAGAAAACAGCAACATCCTATGTTAGCTCGTGCAATCAATTAAAAGATATTATTTGCAAGGAATTAACGAAGAATCTTTGTAATAAGCCTGGGATGCTAGATATCTACATTCCAGCTTGAGGAGAAGCATCAAGAAAGCTATCTTAATGAGGCCAATCTTGTACTAAGTAATGATATATAGAGAAACTAAATGCTCTGTGGTATGCTCTATCATTCTCATCTGACAATCTTTTAGTAGCTATGAAATACGTACATGCCAAACTAAAAGTACACAACTCCATTGCTTTCAAGTAAGAAAGGCCATACTTTGATTCCTAGCAATGCAGCAATTGCACCTCCAAGGGAATGCCCCACTATGCGAACATCATAACCATCACACTCACATCCAGCTCCAAGCAATGAGGAAAGAAAGCCACTTGATTTAGACTCTGCATCTCAATTAAGTCATTGTCCAAAGAGGAAAAGAAGTTAGGCAGAAATGTCACAAAATAAATGATATAAGCCACCCCATATCATAACTATCACAAGATACCAGCACCTTAAACTTTGCAGTTGAGACAACACAATTTGAAATATTTAACTTCTTCAAATTAGAACATAACAATCTATAAGATTATAACCCAACATTCTCATTCCTCTCATATACGTCTTTGGAAGACAGCATAAACACACCAAACAGGGAGTGAGCGAGAGAGAGAGAGAGCCAGAATCAAATTACACCTAGTGTTAAACTACTCCCTCTATCCCAAAGTAATAGTCCAATTCAAGGGATACGTTTTTTTTTTAGGAACTACCATTAAATTATTTTCACCAACTTGTTTTCTACTACTTTGAAATTACTTTTATACTTCAAGAGAAAACTTAGATTACATGATATGTGATAAATGTAAGGCAAAGGGCTAAAGCAAGGGTACTATGGGCTAAAGCAAAGGTATTATGGGAAAGAAGATAAAAATAATATTTGACTTTTAACTATGGACAAACAATTTGGGTAATCCAAAAAAAGAACTGCAGACTATCAATATGGAAGGCGAAGAGTATCTAATATTCCAACCCTCTATAAATTTTGTGGGATTCATAATTCGCCAACCCTAGAGAGGATGTTTGATCCAAGGGGTCCTAACTATACAAAATAACGTATAAAACTGTATGGTGTAAGCTTATGGTTCTATGTAATACTATTTGCAGTTGTTAATACAGAAAAACCTGAGAAATCCAAGATACTTATATTCTCCAAAAGTTTGACAGCATCAGACAACATTTTGTAAATCTTAACAAACCTGTATCAAAGTTTCCCATTTTTGCTTAACATTGACTTTTTACACACACACACACACACACATAGAGAGAGAGAGAGAGAGAGAGAGAGATCTTTTTAGGATGTGAATTTAAAACGTTTGCTGAATAGGAATGTGTTTGAAAGCATATTCTGTTAAAGTTTTGATTAAATGATTAAATTTATCTCTTCCTATAAGCTTAAACTTTTGGGATAAGTGGTGATTTAACATATTCATGGTTTAAAACATATTTCATTTCAATTTATAGATTCACTAAACATTATAAGGGCAAGGATAAATGAGTCATACATCCACATGTATAATATGATGAAAAGGTCACTTAAGCCACAGCTGTGGTTTACCTGAGATTAGACCAATTCAAGTTTTTCTATTTGGAATTGTCCTATGTCTAATTCCTATTACTTTGGCTGGTATTTGTAAATACATATTTACTATACAGACGTGGCGATCAATTGCAACTTTGATTAATTAATATCTCTTTTTTTGATTGACCACCTACTTGTTTTAATTTGTTTGAAAGGGGAAAGTGAGAGGTAATATCTATTCTTAAATATTAATTGGTATTGCACATGAATTCCTCCATGACCGAAACAATTGGAAATTGACACTATAAGAAACTATAGAATACATGTAATGCCACAAAAAGATTTCCTTTTTTTTAATGAACTATTCATTCATAAAAGCTTCAAGAACAAAGATGCAACAAAAAGCGGGGAAGGCACGGGAGGCAACGCATGGGAGGGGGAGGAGATCTCAACCCCACCCTACCCTCCAAAGACCTCCATTCAACTTCGAAGCCACCACCCGTTCAGACTGAATGACTATAAAATTATGTCGATACTTTCACATATTACAAGTAATGTAGAAGACATCTCTATTTTCTCTTGAGGGAATCCTTAGACTTACCACTTCTTAGCTTTAAATTTGCCTCGAAGGCTAGACTCCTTTTGTATACTCTCATTAGCCGACTTGCTACACAAAACTAAAAGCTTCAAGTAGCATTCCACATTTCGATCAGAGAGAGCTCTGCAAAAGCCCAAGCCACTCGTCAAAACGCCTTTCCCCCAAGCTTGTGGCTCTAGCCTCCCCAGCTACATAGTGCCATCATACCCACGGCCCGGTCTCGCTACCTTACCTTTCTAGTTAGCTAGCACTGCGGCCCTCAGTGCGCTCATGCCCTTTGCGCCTCTTAAACTTGGGTTGAATCCCTTGTCATTCTTTCACTTGGACAAGACATTGCTAACCATTGAATTCACTATGTGACTACTCTTCTAAAGCTATAACCAGAACAAAAATGCATTACTCAACAGAATACATAGCATGGTATTTAGCTTCCTCTGCGCTGGACTTGGATACGCGAAATTGATAGCTTAAGTCCCGGGACCCAGATGCGATTGCCTTCCATTAGTACAGCTATAGGACTTCCTTCTCAACTGACTTCCTCTATTAGATAGGTTAGGGAAGGAACAACCAATTCTCTGAAACAAGATGTTATTTACTAAGATCTGTTGCTACCACAAAAAGTCCTATTGTTGTCCAAGTGTTAACAATATCTTGTTTTTAGAATATCCTTTCCCTTCCGGTTGGAAAGTGATTCTTTGAAAAGAACTACTCAAATAGCTATCAGACTCTTGGCCTTAAAAAAGTAATCTTTCTCGATTAAGTCGGTTGATTAGGATAAAATTGTATCCTTAGGAACTGTACACACACCTTTTCATGCATACGATCTACCAAAAATTGCGAAAAAAAAAAAATAAAGAATCAATGAGTTGTTGCTTGTTGGTTTAGTTTGATTGCTCCCAACCTTCAATGTATTATATTACAGCAATCATCCGATTGTTGTAAATTTGAAGCCATCAAGTTTCCAATCACCCGTAAAATCAACAGCCCAAATAAAAACCACACATATGCAACCCACACCCAAGATCCATAGCTTTGGGTCCACTATCCCAATCATGATTTTCCTACCCCGAGCAGCACAAGCCCTTCCTTTTTTGGCCGGTTGTGGGCGAGGAGGGAGTCAAACCCCGACGGTTCGAACAAGAAAAGTACACCATGCTAATGTGCCTTGGATGATCCACATCGCAGGATCAAGCGCTAACGAGCACATTGAACTATCCATGTGGCTGAGAGCCCTCACAACCTAGGCACAACAACGGCTCTGTATGAAGGTCACAGTCAATATCGTTACTATCATCAATATCGTCATTATCCTTAATATCGTTACTATCCTCAACAAGAAAACCCTTAGGCTTATTATCCAGGAACTTGTTCAAGGGTAAGCCATTAATCAATACCAAGGATGTAGAAGTGACACATTCTTCGATCCAATTGATAAGTTGGGGAATCCCATAGCTTCCAAACACATCAACACTGCTTCCCAAGAGACTAAGTCATAAGCTTTGTGAATATTCAGTTTGGCGCAGAACTTTGCTCTCCCTTTCTGCCAATGTAAGTTCCTGACCAATTCATGCGCTAGCATCACGCTGTCTAGGATGCTCCTGCCCTGTGTAGAAGTCGACAGATGAGGATTAACCAAAACTTGTATTGCATCTCTCAAAAGATTAGCCAAGATTTTCGATATACTTTATCGATCACATTACATAATGCAATAGGCAACAAACCATCAAACTTCACAGCGTTTTCAACTTGGGGAATGAGAACAATAAAAGTGGAATATTTACTTGAAAGATCAACTTCCCTTTTCCTTAAGAAATTTGTAATGGCTTTTACGAAATCTTCTTTAACAATGTCCTAGCAAGATTAAAAGAAATAAGCATTAAACCTGTCGGGACCAGGTGCCTTGTTTGGGTCCATATTCTTAACCACTTGCTCAACCTTTTTTGTTGTTACCGCTTTATTCTCTCAGTTTTGATCCAAGCTATTGTGGATGTATATTTATTCAAAGAGCAGAGGGACAACCTTAGTACACAAGGAGTATACAAGAGAATCCCCTAAATCATGGAAAAAAAAAACATAATCTGAAAACATAGAAAAAATTGAAACAAGCAAAATATTCCATGCCATTCTTCACATATACAGAAATTGTACCATCTAGGGGTGTACAACCGGTTGCGATTTGCAGTTATTCCCTACAAACCACAATCGCAATCTAGATCCCCGGTTTTTCATTTTTAACAACTGCAACCACAACCGGTAGGCCGGTTGTGGTTGCCAATAATCAGTTTCAATACCGGTTTTAAACTGGTTATTGAAACCGGCAACTAACTGGTAACCAGTTTTGATATGGACCTTTCAGATCATTTTTTAATTTTTTTTGAACATCTTCTTAGACTATTTTAAACTCACTTTTTGATTCTTTTTAGAGCTATTTTATAATTCCATAAAATAAAATATTAGAAATGACATAAATATAACACATGAGAAGACTGAGGGAATCGGAGAGGGAATCGTGCCCGCGTGTGCGACGTCAACGTGTGTGAAGTGTGAGCCACCGTGAAGACTGAAGTGTGAAGACTGAAGGGAATTGGAGAGGCATTGAGTCATGAAGAAATGATGAGGCACTGAGTCGCAAAGTGGTGAGGCTCAAGTCTGTGAATTGGTGAGGCATTGTGACCGAGTCGTGAAGAAATGATGTTTGAAAGAGTAGTGAAAGTGAAGAAGAAAGACGAGCGGTGGAAACTGAAAAGATAAGAAAAAGAGAGACTTAGGGTTTCGATGTTAAATTACACTTTAAATTATTATTATTATATAAAAAAAATTAATAATTATATAATAAAAACCGGTTACCCAGTTATTAACTGATTTTTCAAAACCAATAACCGGTAATCGCAACCAACCTAGACGGTTATTCGGTTATAAGCGGTTAATAACCATCCCGCTTGTATACTCCTAGTAGCATCATATTCTTCATTTCTAACATATATATATCTTCGCTCCTGTCATTTCAAAATGTACCCCATCCTCATTTCAGTTAGGGCAGAGCAGACATACTAAAAGCGAGGAATGCTTTAATCAAGTTATTATTGCGTAATCCAAAAAATTTGACAAATACACATTTAGTTAGTATCTTGAGTTCAATTTTTTTTTTTTTACCTAATAGTTTATGTTGAAAAAGCAACAGATTGAGCTTTATAAAGTTGTTGCACTAACATGCACCCGTTTTCTTGTTGGATGAACGCAGATAGAACAAATCTATCTCGGCTTAGTAAGTTACCAATTCTTCTCCCTCCACCTAGTTGTTCAGGAAAGACCCAAAGCCAATCCTAGGGAACAATGAACCTTTAATTGGTCATTCTGTCCAGGTGCATAAGGGGCCTTTTCTTACAGGATGTTGTGTGCGCAGAAACGCCCAACCTATACAAGGGGTTTCCGCCTTCATTTGGTTGTGCTGCTACGATGTAATATACAGTCATTCCTAGGCAGCACGATTTATGGTATAGGGCCCCTATTTTCACTCCCTTAAAGTTCTTTATAGATTTTAAGTTGGGAATAGAGCAGTGGCTTATATGGCACTATATCATAATTAATTCATTCTCAGGAATAGCTGTTCACGAAACGTGGCATGGGACATATGTAGGCAGCGGGTAATTGACATCCAAGCGAGAGGTCAAACCAATCCCATTCATCTTGATCCAATCCAAATAGATCTTTTTGAATGAATTGATCTATTATTGTATGCCCTACTTCTTAGTGAATGTTTTCTTACTTGGAGCCGCCGTACTTTCTTTGACTACTCCTAAGATATAGTTTAGGACTGTATTTTAGTCTTGTTAGAATAATGTATTAGGGTTTGAGGGTATTGTGGTCATTGTAATACTTTTTCAAAGCCTATATAATAATGTGTGAGGTAGGCTACGTAAGACAATATAATGTGCTTCCTCTTTCTTTCATGTAATTCTATTAACATGGTATCCAAGCCTAGGGTTTAACCCTATTCTTCATACTATACGTTATTCTCTTTTCTTTTTTTTTCCTTTTCTCTTTTTTTTTTTTATTATTTTTTATCCCAATAAAAAATAATAAAAAATATTTTTTTTAATAAAAAACAGGTTCATGCTTATTTCATCTCCATTTCATAACTTTGGAGAAAAATAAAATGGGAATTGGAGAAATTTAAGCCTGTTTTTTAATGAAAAAAAAAAACAATTTTTTTTATTTTTGATTTTTTTTTTCCATGGAAAACGGACGCTAGGCATCCGTTTGTGACGGACGCTAGGCCTCCGTCTGTGACGGACGCCTAGCACAACTCCCGTAACAATATATAGATAAAATTTAAGACATGAAAGGGTAATTTTGTTGAAGAGAAGAAATAACCAATAGTCATGAAATCTAAGAATGACTAAAAGGATTGTCAAAATTAAAATAATCCACGAAACAAAGCTCAATAAGTTTGAAGGAAAATAAGTCATCTCTTTACCGGTGTCACCAGGATTCCCATCAATTTGCATGAAAAGCTCTCGTGCAGCCTCTAGTATACCTGAGTGCCCATAGTGTGGGAGAGATGAGTCCACACTATGCTTCACATCTGGGTGAACATGACTGCCACTGAGAGCAAGAAAAAAAAAAGTTATAAATCCAATGCCACTATGTTCAGAACAAAAAACAACAGAGGCAATAGGAGCAGATAAATGCATATATGCAGCAAATGGGAAACCTAGTTGAGAACGATTATGTAATAAATCAAGTTAAAGAATGTTGAAAAGCCTTATTTGACTTTGGCCCACTGACTCAATTGCAAAATCCAAAGCATGCAGAGGAGAAGATGCTTTAGCCTTTAGCAGCAGATACTAGCCCTTTCCTCTATATGCAGCTTCTCCTAGTTCATTTTGCAATTCAGCACATGCTCTCCTCTTCTCTTATACTAAAGGCAACAAACCAGAGCCATAAAGAATGTAATGGTTCTCCATATTCCTGGATGTTGAAAGATTGAATTAACCAGGCATTTGGTTCAGGAAATCCAACATTACCGGCTAAAATCAAAAGTTCCGGGAATGTAATGCCATGGAATTTGAACGCCCAGAAATATAACGATGTCAATGTTTTGTTTGACAAGGAATCTCATCAGATTCCTGAATATGAGATTCTAGTATTTAGCTTATTCCCATGAATCCCAGAAGAATTGCTTTTGATCCCAAAATACCCTTGTACAAGAGTCATTTGAATATCTTTTCATCTTCTTGTATAAATAACTCACTTTAAAATAAATTCCTAAAGAAGACCACCAATAGATTATCTATTTGTAACTAAATATGGTGATTATTTGATGATTATTCCTTCCACAATGATCAGAGTTGAGTATTCCTTGCGTTCATCAAGGTAAATTAATAATTAGACTGCAGAGGTAAAAGCTAACATACAAACTGACTGCAACAAGAAGTTACAATGTACTCCCCATTGAAGAGTGAGACCTGAAAGAAAAAAACAAACAAACAAACAAACAAACAAACAAACAAACAAAAAGGCTACCCCAAGGAATAGGAAAATCCCTAGTCATGTATATTTCTATGTTATATATGCTGAATAAAATAGAACATATTAAGGGCCAGCAATAATCTCTTGTATGTGTTGCCAACTTACCAGGAATTGGTTTCTTATTTTGCTATTTTTCTTCTATATTAATGCCAGGCATCTAGATTCCACGTAAAGAAGGCAAGAGTTTCCTCTAATAAAATAAATGATAAAAACTCTTGAGGTCAGAGCACCTGGAAATGAAAAGGACAACAGGAATGAAGCAGCTGGTGAAGGCGGAGCAAGTAGTCAATAAAGTTGCTGGTGTGGTACTCATCTTTAATGGGGGTGATAGAGAGAGAATAAGGAAGAAAGGATATTACCCAGAGTTAATACTCATTTTACCAAACATTAAACTTCCCAAGTGCAGGGAATCTAGATACCCATCTGTTTTAAAGGGAATCCATGTACCCACAAACTGACGATCCAACGGGCATCCAGATTCCCTTGAGCAATTGGCGACTAAACAATTGTATCCCAGGAATCACTGCCAAACAATGGAATCCTGGTCGGATTCCCACGATTCTTAAAATATGACCTGAATCACACACCAACCACATTCATAGACCACTAAAATGTGATGAAATACAAATCCCATTTTTGAAACTTCTGCATTTCTATTGATTTTGTTGAGGTTAAGGTTATAAAGAATCCATGACTTGAACGTTCAGTCAATGGATATGGAAATTGAAACAGTTGATTAGTACCAGATATTCTGCAAGAATTTTGATGGCTGTTATTTTTTCCCATTTCCGTTTATTTTAGATATGCCTTGGAGGTGCATTGGCCTTACCATAATAGAGCCAAGAAGTATGACCTTCAATTAGAAAGGCCCCATATCTCGTAAATAATTTTGATTGCCAGTATTTTTACCCCTTTCTATTTGTTTACATATGCTTTGGCTGGATCCTGATTTCCGTGGATGTTGAAACAATGTAGTATGGTCGAAGACCATAGAAGCTAATAGAATACAAGTCTAAAATTCGGAACTCTTTAAATTCATCAGGGTTGAGACCTAGAAAGATTTATGACAATAAACTTTTATTTTCAGTATATGGTTTTAGAAATTGAAACAGCAGATTAATGCCAGATTTGCAGCAAGAATTTTAATCGGCTTCCCGATTTCTCTTTTTCTTAAATGCTTCCCTTGTATGAGCTAAGTGAGAAGAGTAAGATACTCAGATAAGATTTTTTTTAAAAATAAAAAATGCATAACAAGATTAAAAACAAGCCCAAATCTTGTCAATATGTAATTCAGAACAAAAATTGACACTAAAGATCTAAGAAATTAACCTTGTCAATAGTAAAATATTCAATTGCTGAAGTTTTAAGGATCACCTAAGCAATGAATTTTAACGCACACAGACACTAACAAAAATACATAAAAGTCAAGATCTGTTAATAGCGAGAGAGAGAGAGAGAGAGAGAGAGATACTTCATCAATCCATCCAAGTCTTCTGAAGAAAGGATGCATTCCTTACATAAACCATCGGTGATGAGATCTTCAGGGGTCTCAGTTCCTCTTACAGCAATCAGTACCAATCTTAACTGATGCAGAACCACAATGAAGTATGCAGCTTCACATTTTGCCTGGAACAGAAAGTAAAGAAAAAGACCAAAATTAAAATTGTAAATTTAGCTGGTGAGCATAACAAACCTGGAAGTGACATACTTAAGAAATTATAATTGTAACATAAATAGAGACTTTCAGGATTTCAAAACCACAAACTTCAAAGAAATTATCCACCGTTTAAGACCATAAAGTCAAGAAACTCCCAATTACAGATGTATGTATATGCATGCCTGTGTGCGTGTCAATATAGTACTCTTGGTAGTGCTCCAGTAAACCTACTGGAGCACTACCAAGAGTCACATTCGTGTGCAGGTGGCTGCTGTTCAGCAATATTCTTACACCTAATAATTCGATTATAAGAGGTAAGAGCATTCTTTCAAAAATTACAATCGAATCAGAAAATTGAGAAGTCAAGGGTAAGAGATCAAACATCAAGCCGACCAAGGTCGAACCATGACATCAGAAATATTTAAAAATATTTACCTTTTTTGAAACACTTAGGAAGTGCTACTTTATTTTTTCTTGAAATCAAACTACTATATCAAAACATACAAAGCTATTTCCTTATCTTTCAGTCAAGAAAAAAAAATAGAAAGCTAACTGATATTTATATCAGTTGGTGAAAGAGCCCAATGCAAACAAACAAAAAAAAAAACATGTTGGGTCTTTGAAACAGTTCATACCATTTTGATTATGATTAGTTTCATATCGTTCATTGTAATTTAAAAAGAATTTTGTCTTTTAATCTTTTTTATTTCTCAACAAAAAGAAAAAAAAAAATTTATTATCGTTGTTATTTTTATTGGAACGAAGGTGTGATATTCCATCAATATTGAAAAAGTATTACTCATTTTTCGGGCATTAGTTTCAATATATTATTTTGGAATCTGTACGCCCTATATGAAACAAACGTCTAAACTTCTCTTTTCTTATTAGTCTCTTTTTTGTTCCTTGATGGTTGCATTCTGGTCTATCGAAGCTAGTGGAGAAGGATGTCTTTTGGGAACTGTAAACTCTTTAGGATATTTCTTGAGCCTTGTAAAATGCCAACAAAATGCATCAGCCCATTTACTGACCAGCATTAAATCACACTCTGATCAAAGCCTGATTTTACGCCTGGCCACATCTCTTTCCCATACGCATGATAGCTGATTTCTCTGCTCGATGTGCTGAGATTTTACACTTGGCCTCATCTATCACCATCGTAATACCTTATAAACCACCAATTTAATTTTCTATGCATTATTACGCATTCTTCTTTGACAAAAGAAAATACTTCTCTGCCTCCTCTCTTCTCAAGTTGTTTCGGAGCCCTGAAATCCAATGGGGTAAGAGAGAGAGGCACAGATGGGGATGCATGCCTTAAAACTCGGCATTTTCTTCCCCAGTTACATAGCGACGTCTCCCTGTTGGTATCTCTTCCTAAGGTATCATTACAACCAAGTGCAAGGGTTGCTTTCAGTATTTAGTTTTTCTTTCAGTGTTTTAGTGAAACCTTTTTTTTTCTCTATTCTAACAACAAACTCAGTGCTAATCAAAAGCAAAAACAAAGAGTCATGAAGCTTTATGGGAATGTAGAGATCATACAAAGTTATAATCTAAAACACACAAATACACAGAAAACACACAAAAAATTAATTTGAACGTAGAGATACAAATACATAATCTAAAACACAGAAATAGTTAGAGAAGGAACTAACCGGCAAGAAAGAGAGATGGCGTAGAGATAGAAATAGAGAGATGATGGGGATTTTTATAGAGATAGGGTGGGGAAAACCTATTTGAGAGTCCGAGAGGGGGTGGGAGAGAGAAACCCAATTCAGTTCGTTTAGAGGGGAGGGAGAGAGAGTCCGGGAGGGGCTGGGAGAGAGAGACCCAGTTTAGTTCGGTTTAGTGGGGGTGGGAGAGAGAGTCCGAGAGGGGGTGGGAGAGAGAGACCCGGTTCAGTTTGATTTTTTACTTAAATGACCGATTCAGTTTTAAAAACAATGGGAGTTTATTCTTCATTGTCTCCATTGTTTTGGGTTCCCTTCGAAATTTATTGGTTGGATCAGAGCTTGCATCACGACTCCTAGATTCTCTATTTGTTTAAATGGGACTCTAGTTGGTTATTTTGAAGAAAAAAAAGGTTTGCATCAAGGGGACCCTCTTTCCCCTTACCTCTCTGTGCTGTCTATAGAGATTTTCTTGCAAATTATGGCTGACCGTACTGGGGATAATTTTGATTTCAATTTCCATCATAGATGCTCTCGTTTGAGGTTAACTCATCTATGTTTTATAGACGATCTCCTCCTCTTCTCTGAGGCTAGCCTCTCATCTATCCATGTCATTAAAGCTGCTCTCCAAGAATTTGAGGATTTATCGGGTCTAAAAGCTAATCCCTCCAAGAGTTCTATGTTTTGCTCTGGTATTTCAAATCGTTTAAAGTATCTTCTTTTGGATGAGCTGCAAATATCTGAGGGCCATTTCCCTGTTAGATATCTTGGGGTCCCTTTGATCTCTACTCGATTGTCTTCCTTTGATTGCCATGTGCTTTTGAAAAAGATCACAAGCCGTATAGACTCTTGGACTTCCAAATTTCTCTCTTAATGCAAGAAGGCTCCAGTTGTTGTCTTCCATCCTCTATAGCTTACAAGTATTTTGGACTAGTATTTTTGTCCTTCCAAAGCAAATTATTTGTGCTATTGAACAAAAATTTAATCGTTTCCTATGAAACGGAAAGAATGTTGGTACTGCAAAAGCCAAAGTTGCTTGGTCTACAGTGTGCTGTCCTAAGAAGGAATGAGGTCTTGGCTTGAAGAATTTAGAAGTGTGGAATCAGTCATCTATGCTCAGGCATATTTGGAGTCTTTTTGCCCGCTCTAGTTCACTTTGGGTGGCTTGGGTCCGAGCTTACTTGTTAAGGGAGAAGAGCTTTTGGTCTATTAGGGTCCCTCAAAATTGCTCTTGGAGCTGGAGGAAGCTTCTCAAACTAAGGAGCATTGCAAAGGCTTTCCTCAAGTTTAAGGTGGGGGATGGGACCAAGATTCATATGTGGGTCGATGATTGGCATCCTATTGCAGCTCTTCTTGATAAATATGGACACAAAGTCATTTATGATGCTCAGGCCAACCTGAATGCCCGCCTCTCATCAATGTTGGTTAATGGTCAACGGTGTTGGAGATCTACACGGTCTGAAGCTTTGGTAGAAATCCAAAGCAAGATCCCTAAGATTGTTATTGGCAATTCAGACATGAAGACATGAACCTGCGGTGGAGTTGTGGCCGCTTGTTTTGTTCCCCTATGCTATTCCCAAACATTCCTTTGTTTTGTAGTTAGTGATGAGGAACAGCCTATCCACTGGTGACCGCTTGGCTAAGTGGGATTATAATGGTGATGTTCAATGCTTATTCTGCAGAAATGATATTGAAAGCTATGAGCATTTATTTTTTGAGTGCAGCTTCAGTGCTCGGTTATGGAAAGCAGGGATATCTCGATGCAATGTTATCAATCCTCCTCTTTCTCTGCCAGATGTTATCAGTTTGGGATGCCGGAAGTGGAACAGGAAGACCATGTATGCTACTTTGTGTCGACTGGTCTTGAGCTCAACTGTTTACCATCTTTGGCAAAATCGTAATGATATCAAACACAATGGCCTTCCAAAAACAGAGGAGCAAATTATGAAGTTGATCATTTGGAAAGTGCGGTCCAGGATTTTGGGGCGTGATCGTTTCAAAGGCAACCAAGAACATGCCATTCTTCGCCAAAATTGGAATATCCCCATAGATGTCCTAGTCTGATTCATGTAGTTATGGTGTTTTCTCTATTGTTTTTTGGTATTGCTCTGTTTCCCAAGAGTTTGTGTAGCTAAGGTAGTTTTGGGAGTTGGCTTGTCTTCTCCCCATGTGTTCTTTCTTCTTTCCAGCAGCTTCTTTGCTGGTTTGATGTACCTGTTCTTCTCGTTTTGTTCAATGAAATTTCTATCTTATTCATATAAAAAAATAAAAAAACAATGGGTTAAATGGCCCGTTTTTTAATTAACAAATATGGGTTCACGCCACATGTCACGATTCTAAGCCACTTCGAAGTGTGATTCGGCTTTTATATATATATATATGATATATGATTTGATATGAATGCAATATTTTATTATTTTCTTCCATATTAGGTTTTAGGTCTTTTCTATTTAAACCCATGTAACCATATGGAACATTATGGTCGAATAAGAGAATTCTTTCTCTCTTTCTTTCTCTCTCTACTACCTTGCCTAAGGTTTGGTCTCCCTCTCAAGTTAGTTGAGTTGTATTGTTTTCCAGATAGATGCGGTATGCCACTGTGCTTTTGTACAATTTATTTTCTATTTGGATACAATACTTACCTAATCTAAAAAGGATTCAAGGTGATTTTGCAGTTTACACCCATTACATCTTATTATAGGTTTTCTTATGTATATTGTGAACTTTTTATTTATTTAAAACCTTGTTCACTACTACTTTCTTAGTTAGGAGCCAATGTCCTAGTAGAATTAGGATTACTAGAAGTCTATATGTAAAATTGTAAAAGTTTCAATTCAATAGAAAATTATTTTATAAATTTTTCAGCAAGAATACTCTGTAAGGATGGTATGACGCAATCGTAATTTGAGGTGTGATACAGAGGAATCCGGTTGTGATGCTAGGGGACTATCTTCTCTTTGTTCCTCTTTTCCTTTTAATTTTCCTGTGATTTCTTATCAATCTCGGCCAAGTCTTGAACTGATTTTGTTCCTATTATATTGCTAAAATCCAAATCATAAGAAACCCTAAACTATTCTTCCACCAACTAGCTTTCAAACAACCAATGAATCCAAAATTACTATTCTGGGATACTGTTCACGCTTCACAGTACCCAGAAGGCCTCTGTTTTTAGCTCAGCATGATTCATCTCCAAAATTCTTCCTTTCCATACCCTTACAGAAGTCCTAATTTCTAAAATTGTATCAACCTTTTCCCACCATCAATCCCTTAACCTAATACCCTAATTGTACAAAGAATCCTGCTGCTAGAGAAAATCAGAAGACCCTTGCTGCCAAAAAAATATCCTGTAACCACTTCTACCCATCAAGATTCAATCCTTCCAAGCCCAAAATAATATTTCAAACCTCTGAACAAAATCCATCATATCTTTCAAACCTGTGACCACTGAAACCCTTCAAGAAACTACCCTAAATTCCATCAGATTTGGTATCAGCACATGCAAGTCATGAGTAGAAGTGGAATAAGGAAAATAAATCAGAGACTGCCCCATGGCTTCGTGGGGTGATGCTCACCCAATCTGATTTAGTTCTTTCTGTCATGAATGGAAAATTAAGAGCACTAAAATAAATCACCTGGTTAACACGCCCTTGTCTAAGTACTTCTGGGGTTAATTTAACATATTTTAGAAAGGCTGCTGCATGGCCTCGCCACCAGTTATCACCACCAAGTACAGGCCGCCTAAGAAGAAGAAAATAGAATCATAAGCACCAAAAGTTTAAAGCAGTAGTTTCTAAGAGATCAAGGTCTCTAAGAATGCATTTATGTTTAAAAATACAGATTGAAAAACGAAAGAAAACCAAAATAATTAACTCATGGTCCTAACATTTCTTAGCTATGTCCCATTATAATGTTGCCCATATACATCAAGCAGGATATGCATGGATTAATGACCTGTTACGCATCCAGGGAGTCAAAACCCCTTGCCTGTAAAGCCATGCACAAGGAAATAGGAAAGGATTTCTTCCAATATCGAGTAACGGACCCTGCACAATGTAGCACTTGTAAATAAAACTAAAATGATAAACTTGAAAAAGCTTATTTACTAAAATATTTTAATGCACTACTGTGTAGGCAGCTTCGGCAAATTTATGAAGAGCTGCAGCCTCCTGAATCTGTTCTTCAGGTGCCTCCATGGAATCTTCAAATGATTTAGAGGATTGACTATGTCTCTGCAATAAGGCTAAACCTGGACAGGGATGCTCTCTGATGTCATGGGAAGTAATACCAGTTACATGAAACTCTGAAGAAGCAGCTTGAGGCATAAATTATATATAGATGAAAAGTGAACTTACCACTGGGTGTGTAACTTACCAATCAAAAAAAAAAAGTGAAAAGCTATAGGATGATGATAATGATAAATTTTCTTTTACTTTTTTTTCGATAAGTAATGCATTTCATTCAAAGCTATAGGATAATGATAATGATAGAAGAATAAATAAATAAACTGCCCTGAATCATTGCCACTGCTTAATTGCAGGAAATGAAAACCCAAATCAGTAGTTCTGATTTAGCACAGGTGACCTCTAAACTCTTTAGTCACTGACACCTAAAGGGACATCCATAAGGGTTCCAGTGATGTATACTCATAAAGGTTGCAAAATTCTGTCTACGAGGCCTCTAGTGCTTGGTCATTAATTGCATTAAACTGGCACGAAATACCTAGCGCCAGGTTTCCTTGGTACTCTTTTTCTGTTTGTTTCATTTGACCTAATTGTTTTGACGGAAAACAGATAGTTCTCCACCAGCGACAACTAGTTTCCTAGTTTGAATATACTAGTTGAAGAAGCTCAAACTAGAAAATTTCTCCTTGAGGTGTAACTTTAAAGAAACAGGCAAAGGTGGGAAAAAAAGGAATAAGGAGAAGAAAGAAAATGGAAATCTGTGAAGAACAAACAATTAAGAGAGAGAGAGAGATCCAATTGGAAGATGAAGATTCACAAAAGCAACACTGAGCTCTTAGTGGCTCGTACAACTGGGATTGTGCTGACAGCATATGTCTTGCTATTGTGATTAGCGCATGCAATAGCTTAGAAAAAAAGGAATGCAAAGATATAGAAAGGGAAGAGCACTAGTTACAGGAGCACAAGCTATTCAATAAGAAAATCTAAGTTGCAGATTACAAAGAAACTCAATAACTGACAAACAACGGTCCAGACCTTGAGATATTGTTATTATGCAAATATACGAGACTAACAACATATATAGCCCATGGATAAAGACATGTCACATAAATTATGTTTCTCTCACCTATCAAGGCACGAGACAAGATAAGCCTCAAAGTCCAAACTTTAGGATCTTCCTCAAGGTAAGCCCCAAACAAAAGCCTCATATCGATTACAAAAGTAATCATGGTTGATTTTAACTCTACAACCCTTAAATAAAAGAAAGTAGAATTCATTGGAGAAAAAAATCAGGAAAACATCAAAAATTTAGATGAGTAACACTACTAACTGATTATGAAAGTTTCTGAAATTTTTCATGTATTCTATGTTTCTAGTGAATCTAACACTAAATACTTGTAAATTGATTCTGCATGTTAATTGTTTATTTCTTGAAAAACAAAGATTTGATTAAGTGGAGGAACAACTAAAAAAACTACAGTGCTCCAGGGCGAGTTCACATGCATATTGCAAGGACAAAATCCCAAGCTCAAATGCTGAATGCTTACGAACTACCTACTACCAGATACTGCAGTCCTCATCTCTGATGTTCACACACAAACAAATTTATAAAAAAATTCCTAGAAACAAATTTTTCATACATTATTAGGAGAATAATGGTTCCTACTATAGAAGAACCCAACTCTCACCTCAAAGTGGGTTAGAGATGCCATGCTGAAACAGGAAAAAGTGAAAAAGGACGAACTATACATGAACACAGAAAAACAAAAGTCCTGAAGTATCAAAAGTTCTCCCCCAATCCCCCATGAGTTATTACATTTTCTGTTGTACATCTTTGTACAAGCAGTAGCCACTTGGCAGCACTTGCAACCAAACTTCAAGGCAGAACTTCCACCAAGAATTAACCAAGTTAATAGATGTTAGAATATTAATCAAATGGTTAAATTTACTCATTTCTATCAGGTTAAACTTTTGAGACAACTAGTTCTTTTTCTATTGAATAATAATTTATTGAAAAAAAAGGCAAAGCCCTCGGACACAAAAAGTATACAAGAGATACAACCACCCCATAAGGTGTCGAAAAATCTAAGAAATTAACAAGATTTAAAATATTCGAAGAAGAAAGATTAGGAACATATATTACAGCCCAATCCAAGAGAGATCTTAAAAAGACATATTTTAAGCTAAGCACATTAGACTTGTAGTACTCCAAAAGGCATTGGTTCCTTTTTCTCCAATGCTTCACATCAAGAATGCGGGAATAACTTTTCAAACAACCTCTTTGGAATGTCTCAGCCACTGAGTCTTCCAACAAAAAAGCAGCTCTAGAATGTTGCTAGGCATAGCACACAAAACTACAAATAGGTTGAGAACCAAGTGTCAAAGATCACTATAGTACTCACAATTGATAAGAAGGTGATTTACAATCTCCTCAATCTTTTTGCATAGACAACACCAGTTTACGAGGGTGAAACCTTGACTTCTAAGGTTATCAACCGTGAGGATTCTACTCAAAGTTGTCGTCCAAGTAAAGAAAGCAATGTACGGCAAGTCCTTAACCTTCCAAACACTTTTCTAAGGGAACAAATCAGGATCTCCATATTGTAAAGATTTATAATATCTCTTCACGTCAAAGTCATGATTGCTAGATTAAATCCACAACATTCTATATGTCTCCCCTCGAATGTGTTTTCGTGGAGTATAATAGATTCAAGAAAGAGTCAAGAGATTCTAGCTCTCAGTCAAGGACTGCCCTAGTAAAACTTGGATTCCAATGTATAGAAGTATCTGAGGATACCAAGTAATTTGACACCAAGAACTCTTTGTCCCAAGCTATCGAATAAAGTTCTAGGAAAGCAAACTTGAGAGCGGCCACGCCGCACCACACATCATGTCAAAAATGGATGCAGATCAATACCAACCTTGAAGGAAACAAAGTTGGAGAAATACCCTAATCATTCCTAATAATCTTCCAAAGGCACACCCCATATGGCCCACAAACTTCCTCTGAACCCCAACCCCCTCTATGTATCCCATACTTCCCAACAATCACTTGTCTCCATAAGGAATTCTCCTCGCACTCAATTCTCCAAAGCCATTTTCCAAGAAGAGCTTTGTTGAAACAGCATGAGATTCTTAACTCCCAACTCTCCTCTAGAAACTGAGGAGCATACAATCTTCTAGATCACTAGATCAAACTTAGGCTCACCTCTTGGTCTATCCCAAAGAAAGTCTCTTTGGAGACGCTTCAATCTCCTAGCTATACCAGTTTGCAAACGAAAAGGGGACAAGAAGTATGTAGGTAAACTCGATAACATACTCTTTTTTTTTATAAGTAATGTATAATGTATATTAAAATAAAGCGCAGAGGGGCGCAACCCTAGTACACGGGAAGTATACAAGAGAACCCCTATTTTAAGGAGAAAGAGGAACATAAATCTAAAAACTCATCAAAAGTAGAAGCCTGCAAAGTAAGAGTAAGGCGTCCACCCTAAGACAAATAGATTTTCTTCCAACTAGACAGTCTTTTTTTCATCTTCTCAACTACCCCCTCCCAAATAGCTTTTGACTTGAAAGATGCTCTCAGTGGAAGTCTCAAATATTTCGATGGAAGAGAAGAGATACTACAATTGAGAATGTCGGCCAGCACTTTCTGATGCGGAACCTCCTACTGCAACTAATTCAGATTTCCAAAGGTTGACATTGAAGCCCGAAAGTGCCTCAAAATAGTAGTGAATGTGACCCAAAATATAGATTTGCTCGCAGACTGCATCACACATAATGAGTGTATCATCTGCAAAGAGGAGGTGGGATATTTCCAAGGGGGCAGTGTCTTGGGTGTCTACCCCGAATCCCGATAAATAACCCCAACCGTAGCTCTAGCCTCCATGACAATCACGAGGTGAGAGAAGGTCCCTTTGGCGAAGGCCCTGGGAACTACGAAAGAAGCTATGTGGGCTTCCATTAATCAAAATGGAGAAGCAGGCCATGGCAATACAAGCAGACATCCATTTCCTTCATTTAGAACCAAAGCCAAGACGTCCAACTGCCCAACCTTTTTGGGGATGGGAGCAATAAATGAAGCATTGACGCTCTTCTAGAAAAACTCATGCTCATGAAAATTTTGAAACAGCTAGTGATTTAACATTGTATCAAAGCAATAGTCTTGAATTTAAACCATGACTCTATAATTTATCTACCATTTGTGTTAAATATTTCACGTGTTAGAACTCACTTTTGCAGGGGAAGCTTGTGGTCAAACGTGAAAGAGAGCGTTAAAATATTAATCAAATGATTAAATTCATAATTTCTTATCAACTCAAGGTTTAGGGACAACTAGTGATTTAACAATTGACAAGCACAAATAAATAGCTAATTTTACAATACAATAGCATATGGATACATCACTTCAAAAACTAGGAGTTATGACATACAGCAACCATGAAACAACATACAAGCATAACACAGTATGCAACAGCACAATTTCAAAACAAACCTGCCAAGATTTCCAAATGCCCAGTTCCTGATGCACGGTAAGCAACAAGATCACCCAATAGTCTTGCTACAGAATAAACTTCATCTTCCTCTAACACACTCCTGGACAGATGAGATCGAAAAGTGGAAGATCAGAGAGTTACCATACACTAAAACCAGAAAGGTGTATATTTAGTAATTCCGTAGGACAACCAGAATGCAGGTAAGCCTACAAGTATTTGACACGCCCCAGACAGCACAAAGCCTCACGCATGCCATTATCAAATACTTCCCTGTAGTGAGCTTTCCAAGCATTATCTTGGGTTGCATAGTAAGATCTCCATTTAAGAACATCAGATCCCGTAAAACACTGAATTAGTGCGACAAAGCACAACATGATCATAAATAAAACAAGTAATATTTGCTTCCACCAGCTACTCTTTGAAAAAATCCCTGCATTACAGAAATTGCCACAGATATTCATTACATTTCACAAGAACCCAGGAAAAGTCCTTGACAACGAGAATGAGAAAGTTATAAATAAGAAAAGTAACAGGACAGATATCTAAAGTTACACATAAGAAAAATAACAGGACAGATATCTGAAGCTATAAATAAGAAAAATAACAGGCCAGATATCTAAAAGTCTATACCCTGAAAATCCCAAGTAGGCCTTTCAATGGCAACTTTATACCCAGCCAACCAAGAACCATTTAGTGGAGTTTTTATTATTTAAACTTCCTAACTTAGTTAAAATTTAAAAGCCTTACAGTCTATATTTTCAACTTCAATCAAATTCAGCCACAAAAGAACCATTAATAAGACAATTTTATTTTTCAAGTAGATTCCCTTTTTTGGACATTTTAATCTGTATCTTTTGGCCTATAGAATCAATATTCAACCCTATAGTCAACATGGTAAGGACCATTATATGAGATGATGTGGCAAGATACCTTTATTTTTGGCTAAAAGTGTCTTCAGAAAGTAGAGACTGGCAGAAGGGATGGAAAATACATAATTTTTCTAATAGAAAAATAGACCCATGCAGCACTTCTACTCCTTCATTTGTTTTTTCTTTTTTTTCGTTTAAGTGAGATATAATTAGAAGGCACAAAAAGGAGTGCAACCCAGTTTGCATAGGAAGCACGTAAATGCACATGAAGAGAGGTAAACGGGGAAAAATAAAAGATAAAAATAATAATAAAAGAAGAAAGAAATAAGAAAAGTAAAAAAAATATTACAAGTCAAATCCAAAACTTCAACTTAACAATAAACTCTAAAAGGGAATCTGAGGCTGCACGAGATAGATGAAACCCCAAGAGAAGAATGCAACAAGAAATCTTTATCTCCCAAAGGATAGTTCATTTTCTTCATAAGCCAGTCTATTCCTCTCTGTTTTAGTTTTTTTGCATGAAAAGAAAATAGAAGAAGAAGAGGCTATATGTTTCACCTAGCCTCTCTCCCCTCATAATGCATATATATATAAATTGTAACATTCAAAACAAAGACCAAAATACCCCTGCAACATATTAACCTTAAGAAGCTCTTCTAACACTTCCCCTCAAGCTGGAGCGTATATATCATATAAGCCCAGCTTGAAATAAATAAACTCTAACTTCTTTTGACACAAGGATTTTGTAAAAATATCAACTAACTAATCTCCAGACTTCACGAATAGTGTAGATATATCTTCGCTGAGTATCTTATCTCGAATAAAATGACAATCAACCTCAATATGTTTGGTTCTTTCATGAAAAACTAGGTTAGACGCAATATGTGTAACAGCATGATTATCACAAATAATGAGATAGGAGTAAGAGCTGAGAATCCCATTTCCTAGAAAAATGTTGTAACCACGTCAACTCAGTGGCAGTATGAGCCATTGTCCTTTATTGTACTTCAGCACTGGACCGTGTCACTACTGTCTATTTCTTACTTTTCCAAGTGACCAGATTAATGCCTAAAAATGTACAATATCCTGTAGTAGATCGTCTATATGAGAGAGAATTTGCCCAATCTACATCAATAAACCTTCCACTCAGAGATGTCTATTCAGTCTATACAATATCCCAAGGCCAGAGCTCTTTTAAAATATTGAATAATACGAGTAACAACTTCTCAATGTGGAACCCTAAGAGCCTTCAAGAACTGACTAACAACACTAACTGCAAATGAGATGTTTGGCCTAGTAACAGTAAGATAATTCAACTTTTCAACTTGACGACAATACCTACTAGGATCTTCAAATCATTCCCCTTCATCCTTTAGGACACATTTGGCACGTGGAATGGCTATTTCTTAGAATAGCCTTTATTAAGACTAAAAGAAATAGAATGAATTAGCTTTAGAATAGTCATCTCTCATGGCCATAAGAATGACTATTCTAAAACTAATCTATTTCACTTCTTCCATTCTTAATAAAGGCTATTTCAAGGAATAATTATTCCACGTACCCAACATAACCTTTGTAATTTCTTAATAGGATCCATTGAAATGTCAACAGGAAGAGCACCAAAAGATCCATCTCTTCTAACAGATCAAGTACATATTTTCTCTAAGATAAATTGATGCGGGTTCGAGATCTAGCAACTTCAATTCCTAGAAAATATCTTAGTTTTCCCAAATCTTTTGTATGAAACCTTTACTATAAAAAAAATTTCAATCGAGCAATGCCTCCTGAATCATCATCGGTAATCACAATGTCATCTACATATACCACAAGGAGAATGTAATCTACACTAGTATGTAAGTGAAATAATGAATGATCTGTTTGATATCGCTAAAGACCAAACTCCAAAACCGTGTTAAAGAATTTCTCAAACCATGACCACGGTGATTGCTTAAGAACATACAAAGCCTTTTTTTTAACTTACAGACACGACCCTAATACTCCCCCTGAGCAACAAACCCAAGTGGTTGCTCCTTAAAAACGTCTTCATGTAAGTCCCCATGTAAAAAGGCATTTTTGGCATCCAATTAAAACAATGGCCAATCAAGATTAGCACCCAAAGAAATAAATATACAAACAGAAGAAATTTTGGCAACTAAAGAAACATGTCATTTTGAAGCAAGGCCTTCATTTCCAATTCCATAGCTTGTCTCCAACCAAATTCAGATAAGGCATCATGCATTGTCTTTGGAATGGAAACAATAGAGAGACAGAAAATAAAGCAAGAAAGTGAAGGAGATAAAGAACTAATAGATACAAACTGACCAATAGGATATTGAGTAGTGCAAGAACGGTTACCTTTCCAAAGGGCAATAGGCAAGGTGTCGGATGCAAGTGGAGACACCCGATCTAAAGATGATAAGGATGATGGTGGAGGTATAGGAGCTGATGGTCATGGCCAACGCGTATAAACCTGGAGTGGAGCAGGCGAGCTGGAGGCAACAAGATTGGAGGGGGAGAGGCAGACTCAGATAGAGATGGAATAGGTAGTGAAATAGACGCAACATCAGGCTCAAGGGTAGAGTCACCCAAAGAAGTAGCAGTAGGGAAATGGGGAATAGACTCAACAAATGTAACATCGGCACTAGTGAAGTAGCATCGAAGAACACGACTATATCAACGATATCCCTTCTGGGTTGTGGAATAACCAAGAAAGACACAGTAGAACACAGAGAACAGGACTAAACAAGCTAAAAATACTGAAAACTAACCTGAGCCAGATCCGAAAGAAAACGAGGTTGAAGCTACTCCCAACCTCGACGAGGATATCGTTATCCTTGTTAAGGAACATAAGCCACGATTAACCAAACAGGGACCTTCATCCCAAACAACTTACCAGAAACTTGGCAGTGACTGGCAAAGTTTGCCAGCGACAACAACAACCATAGCCACAAAATCAATTGACGACCACAAAGCAACTTTTCAACATCAACTCAATGTGCCACCAAAGCAAAATATTCTTTGACGACCATTGCAACACTCCGGCCACCGTATACATCACCAACCACCATAGAAAACGCCGACCGACACACCAATACACCATGATTGATTGTTTATATTCAGACTAGAACTCATACCACAGCAACCACAATACCAGTTCTTCTGTTTACACCACAACCACTGAGGGTGACAAAGATGACGGTGGCAATGACGATGATATCGGCGCCATCTACCCCCAATCATGGGCATCAAGCCCAATTCTCAAAAGCCCACGTCAGTAGAGCAAAACACAGGGGGGAAGCAGGAAAGAAAAAAAAAACAAAAGGAAGAAGTAGAATGGGTAGGAAATAATCAGATGCAGTCAAATGATGTGAGATGTCATTATGGCTCTGATACCATGTTGTAGGGTTTGCATGAAATGAAAATAGAAGAAGAGGAGGCTATATGTATATTAACCCTAAAAACCTCTTCTAACACTCTCCAACCAAAAATTCCATCAGACAAGAAGGTATAACTCTCCAATCAACTAAACCCATTCCTTTCATGTTCCAAGAAGCCAGCAAATCAACTAACAAGTAACCAGACCATAAGGAATCAATTGTCTACGGTTTCGTCATCCCATTGCCACATGTAACACCAACTGAAAAATAAATAAATAAATAAATAAAATAAAATTGTGCTTCCACAAATTTTAGCCATCAAATTATGAATCAAGGTTGCCATCAATACAAAGAATTTAAATTTAGTTGGATCCCTTACACACCAAACACTCTCTAGAACTCATCTCTTCTAATACCGCAAAGCCCCAAATGAAAAATTTTGACCTGAAAGTTGCAACTTCTACTTGGTCTCCAACACATCACATCTTCACTCAACACACCTGAACAACATATGAAATCAACTAAATGACTCCATTAACAAATCCTAAACAAGCTGAACACACCTAAAATTTCAAACTCCTGACCAACCTACCACAGTTAACCTTTTATTCACAGCCAATAGAAAATAAATCAAGGAATAACTCCTTCACAGCCACTTCTCCATACCACACAATCTGTCAATCAGACAAAAGAGAAAAGGCTAAAAAATATTTCTGCACTGCCCCAACTTATGGGAAATATTCTCTTCAATCTCAACCCACCTGCTCCGTATTTGGTTTCCCAAGGTCAACCCGTTTTTGTTTACACCTAGCAGCCTCATCCAAAAAGCACCCCTCTCAAACAGTAACCTCCATAGTCATTTAATTAAGAAACTTGATTGAGTTCATTCAAGTGACTCCACCTTAAGCCCCCATTCTTTGTTAGGGTACAAACATCCTCCCACTAAACCATATCTAAATTCAACACCCTTCCAATTCCAAAGGAAATTTTATGGAGTTTTGCAAGTCTACCAATCATTAAAGCAGAAATATAGAGAAACGAAGATGACATAAGTTGAGAGGCTAGAAAGGATACTCTTTACAAGAACAAATCCTTGCAACAGTAACTTTCCCCACTTTGGAGAGGTACTAACTCTTCTAATAATGAGTCTCCCCTTTATATTGTTTTGTTTAGTCAATTCCAATATTCAAGATTAGATTGAGGATGTACTCCGTAATAAAATGGATAATATTAGACAACATATATATATATGCATATCTGCACACACACATTTATATATATATATTGGTCGAAAATACTTATCTCCAACGAAAAAAGAATGAGCACACATATGACATAAAGATAACTACAAGAAGGGCAATGGTGTCTAGGACAATGGCCTGTGGACCAAATGGTATCGGCTCCTCCATACAAATAAGGGGTGGAGAATGAGGTTGGTTTGAGTATGGGAATTATATTTACTTACGAAAAATACAAAGTTAATTAGAAGAAGGAACCCACCTTACCTAAAACACAGTCACTCGATGTTCCATCATGAGATATATGTTTAGTCATATGGAACACAAGATAAGTTGCACCAACAAATTGCAGCACTGTAATCACCATCGCAAACCGGGTCCACCAAATCCATTTTTTATACCTCATCTGTTCATCAAGAAAATCAACAATAATTTCACATTTGTACAACAGACATAGTGATTAAAAAAAAAAAAGAGAGAGAGAACACTTAGGTTTGTTTCAGTTTTTCCATTCAAAAATTATTCTTTACTAATCATTGATCCACAATGTCCTAGATTATCATCTGCATCATACTTCTTACAAGGTAGCTACGGTAGATCATTTTGTGGTTTTAATGGGTTGTGTCAAAATAGTTGGTGGATGTGGTTATGAATACTGTTGGATTTTAATTACTCCATTGAGTGCACCATCAGTGAAATTATTTCCTATGGAATTGTTTCTCTTGTGAATAATTGTTAAGGAGATGATCACCTAGAAAGTCTTCTCGTGAGCCCATAATATAGCATGTTGAGACACCACACAAACTAAAAGCTTAAGCCTCTGGGTTTGGGCCCAACTATGCTATATAAACCACTCACAAGTTACAACAATCTATATAATTAGCTTAACTTTTTACTTATCCAAAAAAAAAAAACTATACTATATAAACCACTCACTCTTCTTATATCTTAGCAATGTAGGATACAAATCTCACAAATACACTCACAACAATCTCCTCCTCACTTGTGAGTCTCTTCCATAATGACCCAAACTCTCTCTTGTATGTGGGTACTTACAAACCAAAAATGTCACACGTACTCTAAGAGTTGGGGTCACACTCTTTTTACCGTAGTCAAACCAAGACACTCGTATGAGCAGTGAAAGTAAAACATGGCTCTAATACCAATTGGTAGGGAGAAAATCACTTGGGAAAGTCTTTTAGTGAGCTCATAATATAGCAGGATGATACACCACCTAACCCAAAAGGTTAAGCCTATGGGTTTGGCCTCAACTATGCTATATAAACTAATTTCTCTTCTTACATCTTCATAATGTAGGACACAAACCTCACAATTACACTCACAACAATAATTGATGAGTCTCGTTTACACATTGCATGCTTCTATTAGGTGTGATGCTGTTGTCGCGTCCCTGGCTCGCCCTATTAAGAGCACCCCTCAAAGAATTCATACCACCACCATTGAGAACTCACCTACCTGCATTCAAACTACACCAGAATATACGGCGCAGAAAATCCGTTGAGCCCCATCCTCAACCCTCAATGCTATAAAACAAACGTTTAATTTATCTAAACAGTTCAATATCAAAAATGTGGGTCTCTTACATCCCCATTCAACCCAGCACATCACAACTATTCATCTCAACTTTCATGACAACAAAACAAAACCGAGAAAGAGAAAAACAAGGGGAAAAAAAAAAGACAACGGTTTCGTACCCGTCTCTCGTGGCGAATGACGGTGTCGAGGACGACAGGGGAGCTGTCGGCAGGAGACTCGAGAATGGTCTTGGCGGTGGCTTCTTGGGCGATCCCGCTCGGCACCATTGCCACAATTCTGATCCCAGCGGTCAATAAGACGGCCACGAACGGAAACACGTGTCGCCGGTCACAAGACCGGTAAGCGAGAATCACGAGAAACCCACCCAGAAGGACCACCACCGCGTTGGAAAGTCCCAATACTATGACCGCCAATCTCAGGTTCTTCAGCGTCGACAGCCACATTGCCTTTGCCTCTCTAGGCTAAGATTGAATGGGGATCATTGTGGAAAATTCTCCAGGCGCCTTGGGATTTTCATGGCAGGTGCGTTCTGGTCCAAAAAGGGGGTTGGCTCTCGTTTTTTGTTTTTTGTTTTTTTTTGTTGTTGTAAATACGTGCTGGCTCTCGTTTGGATTGTATGAAATGGGAGCTTTTTCAAGTGGTGGGCTATTTTATACGGAGTAATGATATTCTTAAGTATGGGTCGATTAAATAGTAAATCAGTCCATGACTATTTGGGATTAAAAAAAAAAAAATTCTGAAATTTGAAATGACAGTTGTTATCCCTCACGAAAACACAAAAGAAAAGTCATGGGCTGATTTACTGTTTAATCAACCCAAACTTATGAATATCATTACTCTTTTATAGGAGGCGGGTTTTATAACTAGTGGGAATCTTGATTGTGTATGTGATCAATGCTGACAGCTCAATGCCATGCAAGGGCGGATATTAGGGGGGCTACGTAGGGGGCAGCCCCCCCCCCCTTTTAAGGTTTAAAAAAAAAATTTAAGACAAAAAAGTGACAAAAAAATTTTTTAAGACACACCTTCACACAGCCACCCCCCCTTTTCTCTGTTACGTGGCTTACGCCCCCTCTTTTCACACACTTGCCCCCCTTTCCACCTATTTCAATTGCTCTGTGTTCTTTCTTCAATCATTCGGAAATCCTTTCATAGATAGAACTGGAAAAATCTCACGAGCAAACGAGCTTTTCGTGTTCTTCCTAGACTACAACTATGGTCAATCCAATTCTGATTCTTCAGAACTTTACTAATGAGTTTATTTTTCTTTTTCCTTTTTCATTTTCAGGTTAGAGAATATCTGTTAATTTGCTTCAGATTCTCTTTTTATTGATTCCATGGAATAAATTGTTTGAGTTTCCCAAGAACTTTTTGGGAAGGATTAGATCTTGCGCTTTTTTTTTCTACGGATTTCGGAAAATTTTTGTTTGTTTTAGAATATCAGTTATGTTTGATTCTTTATCGATTATTGAAGAGTTTGATTAAGAATCTAAACCAGATCTGTTGGTATATATTGATTTGTTGTTGCAGAAGGTTGTATTGAAGCTGGATTTACATGACGACAAAGCCAAGCAAAAGACCTTGAGTCTTCTTTCCGTCTTCCAAGCTTCCAAATCTGTCCTTTTTTAGTTTTGATTCTGATTTATGGTTTTGGATATGCACACCAGCACAAATCTCAGGTTTTGGGTTTTATTTTGGTTTGTGGGTGGTTTTCCTTTCTTTTTATCTATAGTTTTTGATGGCATTTTGTGAAGTTGAAAAAATAAAAGTTCAATTGAATTGAGATTTTGTTTAATGTTAAACAAGTTGAATTGCATTGTTCATTAAGAAAAAAAAAAAAAATCTATTTGTATTTTGAGCCTACCAAGTGTTTGATAAAATGCTTGGTTGAAAATTGTGTTTTGAGTGTTTAGACTATTGGTACAGTCATATTGGTTTCATTCATTAACCATTAATGTAATCATAATGTAAGGCTTTCAATGTAATTGAAAGAAGTACATTATAATTTGTAAGAGATATGGTGTGCACGTTAGAGGAGCAATGTAATTGTAGATTTTTATGAGGCTACTCTGTCTTCTGTAGATTTTTTGAAATTTGGGGCTTTTATCTTGATTGTGTAGAATGCAATTTCAGACACTTTTTGTTTTGTATTTTTTTTGTATTAGTGCCTAATGTGAACTGATATATTATTTTAGCATATAGTGATGACGTTTGATAGTTATGTTTTTCTTTATACATATATTATGTTATAATTTATATTTTGAATTGTAATTATTATACTTTTATATATTACAATAAAAAATAGTATACAAAAAGAACAAAAAAAAAATTTGTCATTATATTATATTATTTTATTCCGCAGCTTCCGCCCCTTATTGGACACATTCCTAGCTCCACCACTGATGCCATGGAAATCATGGTTTTTTTTTTTTTTTGATTACTTAAACGAAGAAAGGTTGGAAACTTGAGTTACTCTTACTTTATGTTTTGATATGTTTGTAAATGTTTTAAAAAATAAAAAATAAAGGTTAAGAGAGTTTATATATATATATATATATAATGCTACATACATTTTTTGTATTTTGAACTTGAATGGTACATTTGTGTTCATAATTCTTGAATTTCTTATACATATCTTGCTTTAGTGTAGCAAAAAGAAGAAAAGAAAATTGGACGGTGAATGGCACCTTTTATTTAAGTAATAAAACAACTGTTTGATTGCTTAATAGTATCATACATTTACCCTTACTTTAAATTATCATTTATTATGTTTACTATTTCATTGTAATTTTGCATTATTGGTTAGATGTTAACATTACAATGGATGAAAAATTGTATAGATGAGCCATGCGCTTAACTTTTTTAGTTGAAATTCCTAAATTGTCATTTTATTATCTTTACCTTTTTTACTTGATTTTGTTGACAGAATAACAATTTGGTTATTTGAAACCATAATTTTGTAGATGGGCACAAGTTGGGCACCTCTTCTCTCTTTCCGCTTTTGTCCATTTCTCACTATTCAATAGTTCTGTTGGCTCCACCTCTACCGCCAATCATCTCCGCTCCTTCTCCATTGTTGAGTGTCCGATTCTAGCCTCCTCTAGTTGCTCCCAATCGTGGCTTCACCCCTTTTTTTAAGTTTTTAAATTCAATTTTTTCAAAACTTGTTCTATCAATTTCAGGAAGCCCCTCCTTCACACGCGACACTTCACCATGTTCTTGGGCTCCTCCGTTGCCACTAGCCACACTTCAATCCAACCAACACGCTCCTACAAGTGGATCTCACTTGTTGGCGCGTGTCCCACACATGCCGACGCATGGACAACCCTACACCGCGCGTGGCGGCTTTGTCCCTCCATTCAGCCATCTCCTATCGCTGCTGCTAACCTTCTGCAGGTGGTTCCCGGCTTTCCGACAAGTGGCTTGCACTCGCCGTCTCTGTCACCATCTTCCGCCCTACCCTTTGCTGGTGCTATTGTTATGTGAGATTTCTTGTTGTTTTTTTTTTTTTCCCTATATTTTGTTGTCTTATGTGGTTAAGTTGTCTCCCTATTTATATTTGGCTTATTCCTATGCTGGAGGCATTTTTGGTGTTGGCCTTTTTATCTTTCTTTTTTTACAGTACTATCCCCCGTCAATTGACTATTGATAGTCGTGTTTGCTACTCTCAACTGACTACTAATGGTCGTATTGTTAACCCAACTAGGGTTCGGATTAGGTTCAAATGTATCAACCAACTACTGATGATCGTATTGTTAACCCAACTAGGGTTTGGATTAGGTTTAAGGTATTTCGAGGATTATGCATCTATCTGTGTCCCCTGCTATGGGGATTAGGATAGGGTTAAAGGATGTCAAAACGGTCATGCCCCTTCTCATCCCCTCTTGGTCCGTAGTTCGTTCAATCTACAAAACTTTGCCTATATTAACCGCCTTATTTGGCGGTCCCAAATGTCCCAGATCCTTTGATAGGCCGAATCATTTAATTGATCAATTTCTAATTGTTCTAATCTTGGCTCTGTTGCTTTTGCTTTTTATTTTCTTGTAATTTTTTCCTTTTTTTCCCTTCTAGGATTGAATAGAAAAAATAAAAAATGTTGGCCGCCTAAAAGAAAATTGAGTGTATTCTAGCCCCTTCACTTAACTTTCTAGTTTTGTTCCTATTCCAAAGTAACTACTCATAATTCACAAGTATATTTAAGGGAAAAAAACAAAATTCATTTTTAGCTCTTAAGTTTTCATCTGATTTAGATGTAATTCTTGGATTTTTAATTTCTAAATAAACTCCTTAAATTTTGCCCCGATTTTAAATAGGTTTCTGTCTCACTTACCATTAAATTTAACGGTTTGTCATTTGCCATGTGTATCTCATTTGACACGCCAGCGTCCACATCACCAGCCCAATGTCAATCAGCAAGTGTTATGTCTTCCATACAAATAAAAAATAAAAACAAATAAAACAACACGTGACGAAGTGAGGTCATTGAAGTCGTGGACAACAAAATGAGTCCTTGGATTACATCTAAACAAAAAATACAAAACACCTTATGCTGCTACTCATAAACCCTAACAAAAAATAAATGGAATTTTATTTCGTCATAAATTAAAAAGCTGTGACTTATATCATAAAATTGCTAATAAAAGGTATTGTAATCCTCATATACCTGACTTTCTTGGAAAGTTATAGTGATTCTAATGTTGAATTTTCAAGAGAAAAAGAATTTACATTTCCTTGATCCAATTTGTTGTAGTATAAATGAACGGCGTATTTTTTGTGTAATTTCGTGAGTAAATTTAAGAGGATGCGATCTTTGCTTGAACACTGTCATTGAAATGGATGATTTTATCCATAATCTGCAAATTCTCATTGTTACCCCATCACCATTGAATTACTGTAATTGAAGTTTTGAATCCAAGGAGTCGTGATCTTCTCAGGGTATGACTTTAACTATACAGTTGACAATATAGACCTACTTACACTAGTCAAAAATGTTCTATTTAAACCCTTAAAACAAGACACCATGGAAACAACAAGAGGAAAGCTAATGTGCCTTAAAAGCTCCCTTTAGTTTTTGTGCTCTTGTTGTCCAACCAAGGATGCAAATTCACATCTACATACCAAATATTCAAGGCATTTGTCACACTAAATTTGTTGGTACAATTTTCTGGATGGTGAGCACAAAAATGTGATAACCTACAAAAACAAGAAGATGTAAGCAAGGAAACTTGTTGGGGTGAACCGCCGGAGGATTGCTCAGATACCTAAGTCAATGATCTTTTCATGGAAGGGAAAGCGATAAATGAACATATAAGCAAGAGTTTTGTGAGGAGGCAAAAGCCTCTGTACTTGGGTTTGAGCTTACCTTATAATTTTTTTTCCCCGCTGTCAGAGGCATGATTGACTTAGGAATTAGAGTCGTGCCCTAATTCCCCCTTAGAGTTGTATCCGAGATTGACTCCCGTATATTGAGGGATTCTTCATTAATTGCATATATGTCACAATTCTCCAGGATTTGGGATCTCGTGTATAAGTCATAAATTAATTCTAATTTGATTTGCTGGTGGAGTATATTGATATATTCCTTGTTCCGCACAACACCGTTGGATTGGTGTTCTAGACTTGCTAATGGGCCTCGTTGTGCATATTCAACCTCTTTTGGGCCTTGTTCTAAATAGGCCTTTTGGGCACTTTCCTGTGTCGGTCCAATACCCAACATTGATGTTGTGAGTGAGCCTTATGCTAATAGGTTTTTGTCTAGCTCAAGGCATGGGTCTAAGTAGGGCTGTAAATAAAGCAGTTCGTTCGACAGTTCGCTCAATACCCACTTGGTAAACCCGGCCCGAGCTCGAGCTTGGTACTGTACAAATCCACTAATTACTATACGCTCGATTAGTAAATGATACATACCGGACTCGCCCAACATAATTCGATAGGGGCTCGCGAGCCTAGCTCGTTTAAGGCTCGACTAGATTGGCTCGCCCAACTTGTTTAGGGCTCGCGAGCCTTGTAGATTAATATATACTAATTAACTTAATATTACTAAGAAATTAACTGATTATGTAAATATAGTTAAGTAATTACCAATAATATATAGGTTAGTTTGATTTATATATATTTATAGTTAGTTCCTAAGTAACTAATTATACTAATTAAGTAAATATAATATTTCATATTAATTATAATACTTTAACATATAGTAGTATTACCATGAATGTATGTATCAAGATGTGTGTATATCTATTATTAACATACTAACTAGTTAGTTCATAAACTAACATATTAAGTTATTAATATATAGTTAGTATATAACAATATAATTATATTGAATAGATAATATATAATTATATAACTTTATATATGACACGTCATACATGGTTAACAATAGTTATATACTAAGTATTGAACACGATTTTCTCTCTATGGTTTCCGCCGACACCTAGAAGAGAAGTAAACCTTCGTCCAGTCCATTATAGGATTGTGAAGGACCTCGAGGGGTTTCAAGGTTTTGATCTGCGTGGTTCCTTATGTCTCCTGAACACTGGACAGGGATTCTATGTGGCGTTGTGATGGGCAATTTGGCAGCGAATCTCACAAACCTATTAGGGAATTTCTCCCTCTCGGAGGTAGAATGTGGAGGGGTGGAAATTTAAGAAGCAGAGGTAGTAGGAGCTGTAACTCGTGGGAAGACATGCTTGGTTGGCAAACTCCTAGCCGATCGAGTGGTGAGTAAGGAGATTATCAAATCCACCCTCCTTTGGGGTTGGAAACTCACAAGCCCCTGTTCGTTCAAAGTGATTGGGACAAACCTTTTCATCATCGAATTTAAACACGTTTGGGACAAATCCAACGTTTTGGCAGGGAGGCCTTGGCTCTTTGAGGGGAATCTTTTTGCAGTGGATGATTTCAATGGCCTTACACCGCCTACTCAACTGACCTTTGCATCAGCAGCTTTTTGGGTCCGAATGTATAACCTCCCTTTGGCATGTATGAGCTCTAAGATCGGCCATAAGATTGGCTCTTCGGTGGGGTCAATGGAGGATGTCGACGTAGCGGGATGGGGAGAATTTCTACGGGTCCGGATTGTCTTGGATCTATCTACACCACTATCTAAGGGACGGATGATCAAACTTGTGGACAAACCTGTTTGGGTAGCTTTTCAGTACTTGCTTGTTTCTGCTTTAGATGTGGGGTTATAAGGCATGGTACTGTGGGCTGTTCACAGGCTGGGTTGCGCAGAAATCTGGGGGAGACAGGAGAACCCCAATTTGGGCCTTGGCTGAGAGCACTCTCTCCGACCAGGAGGCAGGGCAGAGGACGAAGGAGTGAGGATGGTGAATCCGCGCCACCACCTACACGCTCGACGACAGTGTCGAGATCGCCAACATCCAACGAAGCGGAGGGGAGTCCTAGTCCTCGGTGGATGCACTCTGCACCGTCTGTGGATGTTCCTTCGGACAAGGGAATGGTCGGCGCGCCGCTAGGGAGCGGATCTACAGCAGGTAATGCCCCGGATCACGGTGGAACTCCAGCTGGCAGAGAATCTGGCGCAAATCCTATGACAGTCCATAATCAGAGCTCGGATTGGGAGGCTGAATCAGTGGTGGATGCGGGCGGATTTTTCGGTGCTCAAGAAGGAAGGCTTCCGGATGCAGTTATTACTGATCCCGGATTTAATGGGATTCATGATTGCAGGGCTATAAATGGAGAGGGATTTTCTACTGAGGGTAGGATGGGCAGTCAGGACCCGAAATCACTTTCCCCAATAAAGACTGTGAACATGGGCCAAGGGGGTTTAAAGGGGCAGAATATGCTGCCACGTGGTAGTGGTACAGCAACCTTGGATTTTATCCCTCCCCAAGCTCAGCCCAGGATTATTGTGAATATGAACTGTACGGGTACTATTTTTGCTGATGGGGGTCAACATGCGGTCTTTCCTCCCAAACTCGCAGAGACAGCCAGTGTTTTTACGCAGTCTATTGGAGGCGCACGGGTATCGGGCAAGGGGTGGAAAAAAAGAGCTCGAGCTGTGGGTAATGCACCTGTGAGGGATGAAGCAAATTGCCTCAACAAAGGAAGGAGCCAGGTTTCAAGGGGGGGCTCTGTCACCCTAACGAGCAATGTTAAAAGGAAGGCAGAGATGGATTATCCAGACATATCAAAAACTTACTTGATAGATCCAGACTCGGCATGTGGAACCATTAAGAGAACTCGGGTACATGCGGAGATCCTTGGTTTGCAGGAGTCAGAAGCGGGAGTGGCGGTGGCTGAAACTCAGCCCTGCTGCTCATTATGAATCTCCTAAGCTGGAACTGTCAGGGGCTTGGGAACCCCCACACAGTTCACAACCTTTACCTTTTGGTGAAGGACAAGCGGCCCAACATCTTATTTCTAATGGAAACTAAACTCCATCGAACTAAGATGACTTCTTTACGTTCGAGATTTGGATTTGATAACATGTTTGTGGTTGATTCTATTGGTCGGAATGGGGGTTTGGTTCTTTTTTGGAAGGAAGATGTTCAACTCGTTATCCAAAATTATTCGAACCACCATATCAATGCTGTGATTACGGAACCAGGGCGACTCTTTCAATGGCACTTGACGGGATTTTATGGCCATCCTGAGACAGCTCATAGAGAGGAGGGATGGAGTCTTCTCAGACATATCCAGAGCCTATCGCCAATGCCATGGTTGTGTATCGAGGACTTCAATGAGATTCTAGATCAGTCAGAAAAAGTGGGAGGTGCACCTTGTCCTCCCAGACAGATGGAAGCTATCAGAGCAGTTCTAGATGAGTGCCTTTTATGTGATCTGGGGTTTTCTGGGTCTCAATTCACTTGGAGTAACTATAGAGAAGATGCCTCTTTCACTAAGGAACGACTGGACCGGGCTGTGGCTAACTCCTCCTGGTGCAATAATTTTCAGGATGTGGATGTCTTCGTTCTAGCCGCCCAGAATTCTGATCACTGCCCTCTTTTGCTTTCCTATGGTACACTAGGCGCGGAGGACAGGGATATAAGTAACCATTTCAAATTTGAAGCAAGTTAGATGGTCAATGAGGCATGCTCAAAGGTCATCGAAGAGTCATGGATTGGCAATCATGGCTTCAGGGACCCCCTCGAAATCTTTACCGAAAAATTGGAACAGTGCAAGAAAGTGTTATTGAAGTAGAGTAAATCCCGGGGACGGAAAAAATGGTCAGTGTGGCTTAAGAAGCAAACTGAGAAAATTATGCAGCTTCAGGGTCAGCCCACCTCGGACTCAGTCGGGGAAATAAAGTATTATCAAGTAGCAATTGAGAATAGGCTTGACAGAGAAGAACTTAGATGGAAGCAGCAAGCCAAGGTTCACTGGCTACAGAATGGCGATCGGAACACTAAGTTCTTCCACTTGTTTGCGAACCAAAGGAAGAAGACCAACCGGATCAGTGAGGTTCTAAACGAGTCTGAGGATAATTGTACTAGCTCCACAGAGGTCAGTCGTGCTTTCTTGGACGGCTATACCTCGTTGTTTTCTTCGTCGGGCTCAAGAGTTGATGAGTGTCTTGCTACAGTCCCGGAACAAGTCACCCCAGAAATGAACGAACACCTTAACTCCTGCTTCACCAGTGAGAAAGTTTGTACTGCTATCTTGCAGATGGGACCGTACAAAATTCCAGGACCGGATGGGTTCCCTCCATGCTTCTACCACAAGTATTGGCCGTTGATTGGTCACAAGGTATTAAGAAAAAGCCTTCTACTCGGATTACTGACTATAGGCCCATTAGTTTGTGTAATGTCTTATACAAGATACCTTCTAAAGTCCTGGCCAACAGACTTAAGAAAATCCTTCCTCACATTAGGGGATCAGAATGCTTTCGTTGCTGGGAGACACATCACTGATAATATTTTGGCCGCCTATGAGACTAGTCACACTATGACTACTGTGTTGAAGGCTAAGCAGGGTTTAATAACCCTAAAGTTGGACATGAGCAAGGCTTACGACCGTATTAAATGGAATTTCCTTAAAGGGGTGATTCGTAGAATGGGCTTTGTAGAGCAATGGATACGGTTAATCATGAAGTGCATTACTTCAATCTCTTACTCTGTTTTGATTAATGGAGACTCTAATGGCAATATCCTCCCTACTCGTGGTCTCAGACAAAGAGATCTGCTCTCCCTCTACTTATCCATTATGTGTGTAGACGTTCTGAGTACCATGCTGCAAGAGGCAAAGCAGAGCAGAGCCATCACGGGTGTTCCTATAGCCAAAGGTAGGGTCCGACTCAATCATCTTTTCTTTGCAAATGATAGTCTTTTGTTTTGCAGAGCTAACCTTATGGAGTGGTCCTAGCTTCGAGCTGTGCTGGAAAGGTATGAGCAAGCCTCAGGGCAACAACTGAATTTGGAGAAAATTTCCATCCTTTTCAGCACCAACACCCTAGCTTCTGATAGACGTCAGATCTTACATACCTTAGGGGTACAGGCCACAAACTATGTAGAGAAGTACTTGGGCCTACCTGCATTAGTGGGCCGATCTCAGCGTGTGGCTTTCACATCTTTAAAAGATCGAATCTAGGCCCGTATTAGCAATTGGAAAAACAAATTTCTATCCCAAGCTGGAAAGCAGATACTACTGAAAGCCGTGGCTCAATCTATTCCTACCTATACGATGAGCGTGTTCTTGCTCCCTCAGGTCCTTCTTCATGAGATTAATGTTTTGCTTTAATGGTACTAGTGGAGCCATCATGAACAAGATCGGGCTATTCATTGGGTTAAGTGGAAGAAAATGGGTGCAACTAAGAGCTAGGGGGCATGGGATTTCGGGATCTGGAAAGCTTTAATAAAGCTCTGTTAGCAAAGCACTGTTGGCGTATTCTCCAGAACCCAGAATCCATAGTGGCAAAAATTTTCAAGGCTAAGTACTTCCCCCGGGGATCCATCCTCACAGCTCAGTTGAGTCAGCATCCGTCTTATGTCTAGAAAAGTCTATGGGTTGCTTAAGAACTTCTCAAAATTGGTATAAAGTGGAGAGTGGGGAATGGTCTTCACATTTGCATATGGCAAGACCGTTGGCTTCCGAAACCACTCGTACTTCCTGTCGAAGATCCATTAGGCGGGCTCGGTCCCGAAGCTTTTGTTTCAGATCTCATAGATTGGAATGGACCTAACTGGAAGGTCGGGTTGGTTCATGACCTGTTTGATCTGAGTACAGCTGAGGTTATAACTTAGATTCATATTGGCACGATCAGCACAAATGATCGCCCAACCTGAGGGCATACAGCCCATGGTGAATTTACAGTCAAGAGTGCTTATCATCTGCAGAGAGCCATCATAGTCAATCAGGAGGGGGAAAGCTCCTGTTCCGATCAACTCAAGGAGCTCTGGCGACACTTATGGAAACTCAAAGTCCCGCATGTGGTGAAGGTCTTTATGTGGCGTGCCTGTAGCAATGCATTGGCTACTAAGGCTAACTTGTTTCGACGGAAAATCACTGAGGATCCCCTATGTCCAATGTGCAGCGTTCAAGCGGAGACAACTGGTCATTAATTGTGGGGTTATTTAGCTGCTAAGGCCATTTGGAGTGCATGTAACAGTAATATTCAGAAGAGGAGTTTCGTTCATGAGGATTTTCTTACTATTTCTTTAGACCTTCTTCGACCTGGACCAGGATGATCTAGAGCGGGTGGTGGTTGTGGCCCGGGCCATGTGGTTGCATTGTAATGCAATGGTCCATGGCCGCCAAATTGGCCAACCCTTTAGTGTGGTCAGTCAAGCACTTGAGACTCTTGAGATCTTTCAGTAAGCTACAGCTCGACACGAAAAACGAGTGGTGTCGGCCTCTCCTTTAGGCAATCATTGGCAAGCTCCCCCGGAGGGCTTTCTTAATATCAATTGGAACACTGCAGTGGATCAAGTCAATCGCCGAATGGGTATAGGCGTAATCGTTCGAAACTCACAGGGGGAGGTGGTTGCCACGGTCTCTACCCCTCGGAGGCACATTATAGCCCCTAAGATTGCAGAAGCTGTAGCCATGCTTCGGGCGATTACCTTATGTAGGGAGCTCTAGCTCTTTCACATCGAGCTAGAAGGGGATGCTCTCCAAATAGTCAAAGCTCTGAAATCCTCATCCACTAACTGGAGCTCCTATGGCTACTTGATTGAGGAAGCTCAGAGCCAGCTAAATGGAATGCACACATGGCAGGTCCATCATGTCCGCCGTCATTTGAATGGGGCAGCCCACCGCCTTGCAAAGGAAACTCTGACTCTTTAAGAGGAATTGATCCACGGAAGAGAAATCCCTCCCTGTCTTACTAATATTATCTCTATGGGGCGTTTGTAACGAATCTGATTTTATATTTTAATGAGAAGCGCCCATTTCCTTTAAAAAAAAAAAAAACAATAGTTATATACTATACTTATAATATAGTTAATTAGTTATATATAATATACTAGACTTACTACTTGCTCACATTATACTTATACTATAGTTTATACTCTATAGTTATATACAATAATATTCTGTTAATTTGTTACCTATAGACTATAATTATATACAATATTGTATACTATGCCTTATATAATTACATATTATATATTTATATTTTAAATAAATGTATAGAGGTTGTTCACAAATTCGGACTTGAACTTTGCTCGAATCATACATTAAAAAATTTAATAGTTTAACTCGAATTCGATCGAGTACCCGGCTCGGCTCGAATAGCATTATCAATGGGCTCGAGTTCGCCCTAGCTTCTAACGAACCAGTCTTGAACACACATTTCATAGCTCGGCTCGAATATGTATCATCATAAACGAGTCAGTCTTGAAATTGTAAAGCTTAACTCGACTCGGCTCGGCTCGATTACAACTCTAGGTCCAAGTCTTTTTCTTAGCTTTTTTCTCATACCGAGATGCTCAAAGTGTGGGTCCAAGTATTTTTCTTGGTTTTTCATCATGCTGAGAGTATTTCTTCTAGGTCACGGCACAGGTCCGATTCTTTTGTGTGGCTTTTTTCTTATACTAAAAGGCTCAAAACACAGGTTCAAATATTTCTCTTGGTTTTTCCTCACGCTAAGAGACTTTCGTTTGGCTCACGACACAGGTTCAAGTTTTTTTCTTGGCTTCTTCCTTATGGTTGAAGGCTTTCATCTATCTCATAGTACGGGTTTGAGTCTTTTGCTTCGATTCTTCCTCATATCAAGAGGCTTAAAGTATGCGTTTGAGTCTTTGTTAAAGTTTTTCCTCATGCTTGAAGGCTTTCGTCTGTCTCATAGTACAGATTCAAGTATTTTGCTCTGGTTCTTCCTTAGATCGGGAGTCTCAAAGCATGAGTTCGAGTCTTTTGCTTGGGTTTTTCCTCACACCGAGAGGTTCAAAGCATGGGTTTGAGTCTTTTTCTCAAGTTTTTCCTCATGTGTGGAGACTTTTCGTCTGGCTCACAGTACATGTTCAAGTCTTTTGCTAAGGCTTTTCCTCATACCGAAAGGCTCAGGTCCAGTGTGAAGGTGCAATGAAGATAACAACTAGAGTTTATTCATTTTTTAATCATCCTAAATAACAAATTGAACTTATTAAAATAAAATTACATTACGTGTAAAACCTTTTTAAATGCTCGACGCTCTACAGACGCGAGAGCTTTTGTAACGCCCTGATCCCACAATGGGTACATAAAGCATATAATTCTCTTTATAACACTTTCATAATTATCTATCTTTAAAAAATATTCTCATAAGTTAATCAGAGCATCTATATTCTTTAATATCTTTTATAAATCATCAAATAGTTATTCAACAATTGTATAACCACCTTTAAATTATAAACAAGATATTTAAACATAGTACTCCAAATTGTTTTAACAAGTCACTACAATTCATCATAATTACATTAGTCGCTTCGTAATACCCAAAAGTCAGCAAAATATACATTCACACTATACATCATAACCAAACTATAAAGGAGTTTTTTCAACAATAACATTTCACCAAAATTCTTTACAAGATAAGCAATATCTCGCTAAGCTCCAAAATCCTCAATTTTTCCTTATATGACTAATATCAAGAGTCTCTGGTACCCCTGAAAAAGTGTATATATAATATAATGAGCAATTTCAGTAAGTAAAAATAATTAATCAAGCGAGTGATGTCGATCCATTTACTAGTTGAAATTGTGCACATAACTTAATAGAATAATTATCAATACTTTCAAAACAAGATATAAAATATTATATTTTGTAGCGTTCAATAACCATAAAAATGAAGTGTACACATGAATAACCATTCTTACTGTGAGCAATAAAAATAATGCAATGATTCAAATACATTAAAACCATCTTTCAATGTTATACACTCGTTGTCAAACAATTTCAATTCGCCCCGCTTGACTGGGTTTTTAATGCTCAGCCTTAACCTGCTGACAATTCAAATATATATGTTTTTTTTTTTCTAAAAAACAACTATCGTTCTTTTCATACCATTCCACCAATAAGTCGCACGAAGATCATGATACATTTTCGTACTACCAAATGTACTGAATGAGAAGAATGATGAGCTTCCTCTAGAATTATTATTTTAATCTCTGGATCATTCGACACACACAACTTATTTCCAATTCTTAAAATTCCATCATCTAACACAATAAATTCAGGCATTTCCAATTTTGCATCTCATCCAAAATTTTCATTAATTATGAGTTATTGGCTTGATAAGTTTAATCCTTTCAAGGAATGTAGGCTGCACACTAAGACTGGCTAAGTAGGATTGAGAATTACCTAAAATAACCTCAACTTCCAATCTTTTAAAATCGAGCATAATTTGTCTTTGCGTTATCAACATAACTACATAGAATTCAGAGGATTTATTTCTAAGGCCCCGTTTGTTTCGACATAAAATGACTTACGTCAAAAGATTATTTCAGAGAAACTGATTTTCGTCAAAAACATTTTCCGGTGTTTGGCGCGTACGAAAAATCGCAAATATTTTTTATATTTTCAACCAATCATATTAACCTATAAAAAATAAAGAAAAATTAATTTTTTTTATGCACAATTTAAAAATATTAATATAAATTGTCCCAGGTGGGTCCCAACGATGTCCTAGTTAGGGCCCGACGATGTCCCGACCGGGTCCCAACAGTGTCTCAGTTAGATCCGGTTGGGATCCGATCGGGTCTCGGTGATATCCCGACAAGGTCCTAGCAATGTCTTGGTCGAGTCCCAGCTGTATCCCGGTCGGGCCCCAGTGGTGTCTCGACCAGGTCCTTGCAATGTCTTGGTTGAGTCCTCGCGATGTCCCAATCTGGTTATGGCGATGTCTCAGTCGGGTCCCTGCGGTGTCCCGGTTCTCGACGATATCCCAATTGAGTCTCGGTGGTGTCCCAAAGAAGTCTCGACGATGTCTCGGGCGGGTATCGGCGATGTCCTGGGTGGGTCCTGAAAATGTCACGACTGGGTTATGGCGATGTCTCAGGCAGGTCCCAACGATGTCCCGGGCAGGTCCTGAAAATGTCACAATTGAGTCCTAGCGATGTCCCGGGCGAGTCCCGGTGATGTCTCGACCGGGTCCCGACGATGTCCTAGGCGAGTCTTAACGATGTCCTAGGTGGGTCTCAATGATGTCCCGATTGAGTCCTGACAATGTCCCGGGCAGATCCCGAAAATATCTCAGCGATGTCCAGGTCGGGTCTTGAAAATGCCTCGGGTGGGTCCCGATGACGTCCCGACCGGGTTCGGGCGGTGTCTCAGGTGGGTCCCAGCAATGTCCCGATCGGGTCTCGACAATGTCCCGCACCGGTCCTGGCGATGTCCCAGGCGGGTCTTGGCGGGGTTCTGACAGTGTCCTAACTGAGTCTCTATAATGTCCTAGGCGGGTCCTGATTGAGTCTCGGCTGTGTCTCGGGCAGGTCCCGACTAGGTTCTGACGGGGTTTAGTGTGTTTTGAATGTGGTTTGACGATTTGAGAATGTAACGCTTAAACTCGAAAAATGGTTTACAGTTTTAAAAAAGAAAAATCATTTTACAGAAATTAAAGAAGATTTTTCGGTTAAACTGAAAATAATTTTCGTTGAATATTATTTTATGCCCCACCAAATACCAGAAAACACATAAAATAATTTTATGTCAAAACAAACGGGGCTTAAGTGTATATGCCACAACATTAACTTTTCTAAGGTGGTAATTAATCAAATAATCATAACTCTTAATCAATTCAAACCATCTACGTTATCTCAGGTTTAACTATTTCAGAGTATGAATAGAAAAAAAATAATAATAATAATTTCAGAGTAAAAAAATACTTTAAACTCTTATGATTTGTATAAATTTCACATTTATCGTCATATAAATAATGTCCAAATTTTTAATGCAAAAACCATTGCTACTAGCTCCAAGTCATGCCATTAGATAATTAAGTTCATAAGGTTTCAACTGACGAAAGGTATACGCTACCACTTCCCATGTAATAATTTAAAAGAAAGCAATATTGCAATATCCTATGTAGTAATTGCAGAACTCGTCATCTAACAAATCTCATTTCTTCAAAGAATCCATAGGTGGTGTCCTCGACCGCCCTAGTGACATTGCCCACTGTGACTAAGCATTCGCAAGCGATTCACTCTTATTTTACATTTTTAAATAAGAGAAGTTTTTCAAAGTATATGAATGATATATCAGCATGGCGGGTTTCAGATTGGTATATTCCAGAGTCATTTGATAATTCTCTAAGGTCAAAAAATTTTACGATAAAAATGCGTTTCTGTCTTTTTTAATATTTTTAACAGTTTTTTAACTCATTTTCTGTAAACTTAAGAATCTAAATATTAAATTTTGAAAAATTCAAATATATTAAAGTACAATACTTAACATTTATTAGAAGAGACTAAAGAAAATTTCTTTCAAGCTGATTAAAAATAAATTCATGTCAAAAAATAAAAGAAAAAAACAACAACGAAGGTGGGTGATGACGTCCAGCAGTAGCTCATCGACAAGATGCAGGCTGCAGCCATTAAGAGCCAAACTGTCAGCATAGCATTTGTTCAAATAGCAGCAAGCATGGATCCCGAAACCAGTCTGATCCCGATGCAGATATTTGCACCAATAGCTTGCTGCCACTTCAGGTGCTCAGCTTCTTCCAGTGAGATCACAAGTGGTGCGTAAATGCCAATGGCGCCTTCATTTTTCGCCTTGGAAACTGAGGAAGCTATACTATTGTCAGCCTTCTCAATAATTATTTCGTCTTGGGAGGGTGAAACCCTGGCTGTAGAGATATGAATACGACGAGTAATGGTATATTTGACTCTCGCATCTTATAATTCTAAGTCTATGTCGCGTGTTTAGTACTGTATGGAAAGGACAATAATTTTCTTCAATTTAGGTTGAAAAATAATTTAGTAAGTGTCATTTATTAATGTTGAGTTCTTCAAAATTCAATAATTTTAACTCTTATTCTACTACTTAAGAATCCTATCATTTTAAAAAGCATTTTTTTAAATATTGGGTTTTTCAACATTGAAAAACTTAATATTAATAGATGACACTTGTCATGTATTAGTGTGAGTTGGATGAAATTTCCTTCGACCTGAGTTAGAGGAAATTTCTGTCCATATGAAAATTAATTTTTTAATTGAAGAGACTATGCCATTTAAGTTCTTAGGGAATGGAGTGATAAATAGAATTCCTAGCTCGAATCTAAAAACACATTTGTACAACTTGAGACAATAAAAGATTTGGCAATTTCAGTATTGTATTTCCTAAAATAATTTTAACGTTTTAGATTTAATTTTAGAAAAAATACATTTAATCCTATGAAGTTTGACTGTTTTTTTAATTTTGTCTTTAATATTTAAAAATTAATAATTTACTATTACCAAGTTTTTAAATTTTGCATTATAACCCATATGTTAAACAATTCTATCAAATAAGACAAAATTTTCAAAAAAATTTATTGGTCCATGTGGCATTTTTTGTCAAAGAAGACATAATTGTCTAATGAATGAACTACATTGTAAAATTCAAAAAGTTGGTGAAGATATATTGTCAATTTAAAATATTTGAGACAAAATTAAAAAAAGTGATTAAACTTAATAGGGGTTAAATGCATTTTTCTCTTTAATTTATGTTTTCGATAGTGAAATTAAATTTAGGTGCAGTTGAAAAACTACACGAAACAGGCTGTACGTAGATTGACCGAGCAAGAGTATCGATGGCAAGTAAAATATAAGAAAGGCTTCCCATACATTTACATCAATTTACTGCTTTGAATACAACGTTAAAAACCAGCTTATCATGCTTAATAGCAGCGGATTTGGATTAATTGCCGTAAAAAAAAAAACAAAAAAAACACAGAGCATATCTTTTTAGCAGCACCTAAGCCAAATCCATACCATCAGTTTGGTTGATTCATGAAGTGATCAGTTTAATAGACTTAAAGTATTCAAGGACTTGGCGACGGGGACGACTTTGGGGACAGGGATCTGTTGCGACGGGAGGGAGTGGACATACTTGCAGTTGGGGCAAGAGGGAGAGGATTTGGAAAGTATGACGAGGAGATGGCAATTCATACAGGCCAAAGCAATCATATTACTGTTTGAGATATACTTCTTCTTGGAGTAGTCTTGAAGCGTATCATCAGACCTGATACTGCTGCATTGCTGCTGATCAAAACACCTTGACTGTGTTGACATGTTCAGTTCAAGGTCTAGCTTTTGATCCTTGGGCTTCTCCCAGCTCTTCCTCGACGTTTTTCTGTTCAGATAATACATTCTACCTGACTGCAACACCCAAAATATGATGTCAATAATTAAATATATATGCAGTACTTTTTTTTTTTAGCACTTGATTTCCCAAGAGGAATACTTCTATATATCAGGAGAAACTCATTAATTTGTCATTATTATATATTTACAACAACGACAGAAAAATTAGGACAATACTTTCTTTTTTTTAATAACCCCCTAATTCTCGTGATACTATGCAAAGTGTCCCATTTATATGGATTGGGTAAAGCTTGAGCTTTCGCATGTGGGTGTGAATCCAATGAAATGTTTCCTAGGGAGCTGATGTGGGCCATGCCCCTCTGGCCCCTCTAGCAAATTTTTTTTTTGTTTGTTAAAATTGTCTTTTTTTAGTTTCAAATTTGTTATTTTGGCCCTCCCAAAAGTTTTTTCCGTCTGGCTCTCGAAACTTAACTTTTTCATCTGTTCCTGTTAAAGAAGAATCGAACCTTAAATTTGATGCTTCATGAGACATCCAGACTAAGTGACTTACCACTTAAGCTAATTCCTTGGATTTAATTAGGACAGTATTATTGAAGGAATAATATATATATATATATACAGAGAGAGAGAGAGAGAGAGAGAGAGAGTTACTTCAAGATCAAGGCATTGTTCCCAGTCTAATGGAAGGGGGTCTTTTAGATGAAGATCAACACTTGTGTGAACTGCTGCTTGTTGATCATCGAAAAACTTCCTCTTCCGGTTAGGATTGCTGTCAGATTCTGAAGAAGAACTGTTTGGGCTCATCTTATCCACAAAAAACTGTCCTGGAGCCAGAGAGAGCTCCGGAAGCTCCATAATCCTAGCTCCAAATTCTCTTCTTTAATTAAACAACAATATATATCTATCTATTTAACAGCAGTAGATCATGAAGAGAAAAATAGAGCTAGCGAGCAGGAGAAAATTAGATGAATTGAGGAAACTTGGGAAGTAAACAAGAAGTGAACAATAGGCCGAGTTTTTTATTGCAAGAGTCATGCAAAGAGGGGGTGTCTACTAAAGAGGGATCTTAAATTGGCTTCATCAAACGTATTAAAGGAGGGCAGGCCAAGCATTTAAGATGGCGAGTAGGTATCACTTTAATGACTCAAAATCCTACTCTCCTTCGCAGCAATTAATCAAACCAATCTACGCATGACTAGGCTACCTCATACTCCAACTCCCTACAGCCAACTTAAAACCCCGCGCGAACATTCATTCAGTATTAATGTTTTTTCTTTTTTTCTTTTTTTCCTTTTCTTTCTTTCTTTCTTTCTAATTAGCAGTTTTGATACAATTTCCTTTTTCACGAGTAACATATAACTAAGTAGTAACATATCATATGCGGCTCAAGAAATATTTAGCTAAAAATCTTTTGTTTTTTTTTTTTTTGCTATTTTAGCTACTCACTTTTTTAAAGTATTTATATTTCGCTCAGCATTTTAGCTATCAACTTTAACTTTTTCATTTAAAATATATATTTTTTTATCTACTTTCTTTATTTCCAAAGAAGAGAGAGAATAATATTAATTTTTTTATTAATATAAATTATAGATTGTTAATGAATAGTGCTCGGCAAATTTGTTGAGGCTGAGCATTGTAGCAGCTCAGCAAATCTTTAGCTATTTTGCTGAGCTAGATGCGGAGCATTTTTTGCTACAAGACTAACCAAAATAACTTTTTAGTTATTTTATTGAACCCAATGTGAGTGCTAGTTTATTCACTGGTTTAGGGGATTAAATCTGTTAGGAGTACTACTCTTCTCACTAACTTGAGTTGGTAATTGAAAGTATTTGTATATGCATTGCACATAGTGCACGCCTCAAAGAGACTAATTAATGTGGTATGTTAGAATATAAATTAAGTGTACGTTTAATATGCGGAATGACTATTTCAATAGAAAAAATAAATAGCTTTTATTATAAATTGAATAAGGTTTAATAGAATAGCTTTAGTGTTAGAGTATATAATAAGGCTCTAACACTTTGAATTGCTATTATCTTTGCCCATGAGATAATGTCTATTCGTCAATTTAAGGAATATTAATTCCTCCGTTAACAATAAGAATGATTATTCTAAAGCTATTTCATTCCACCACTTTCATTTTCAATGAAAGATTTTTTTTTTTTTAATGGAATAGTTATTCCACATACCAAACGTAACTTAAATGATAAAATTCATCATTTCATATCAACTTAAACTTTTAGAATAAGTGATGATTTAACATGGTATTAAAGTCAGAAGTCATGAATTCGAACCTTGACTACATAATCCACCTCCTATTTTAGTTAAATATTTCACGTATTGAGCCTTACTTATTAAAAAGATGTTTAGCGCACAGTTATAAGGTCAATTTCTCTTGACATAAGTTGGTGCAGGAAAGATTAGATATGTTGAAATAGATGCGGAAATAAAAAATACAGAAATAATAGTAGAAGTAAGAGAGAGAAAGAGACACAAGGAATTACGGGTGGTTCAGTGTTAGACACTTACGTTCACCACTTGAAAAAGCCTTTAAGGCTATATTGTGTTCATTCATTTGATTTGTCTACAATACAAAAGTCTATAGTTATAGGGTATTGGATAAATATAAGTATGATAATCAAATCTCTCAAATATAATCAACCTTAAATAGAGAATATTACAATATCATCCAAATATAGAATATACGAAAAATATATTATATTTTCCGTATATTCTAAAATCCCCCCTCAAACTCAAGGTGAAAGATCCTGTAAGCTTGAGTTTGAAAATAAAAATTGAATATAAATGCAGTCGAATCGGGTTAGGTTGGATCAAAGCGGTGCCCCACGAGAAAGGTTAAAAGTGACGACCGAAAATGGAGATAATCAGTTAAAAGCACCAAAGCTGCAACTGACAATGATGGAAGAAGTAACAGAAACTATCTGTCAAATTCTCTGAGGGGCCAAACTACATTGTGCCACGGCTTGAAAACGGAGCAATCCGTTAAAAGACCTAAAGTCGCAACTGACAATGATGAAAGAGTAACAGAAACTAACCGTCAAATCCCGTATAGGCCAAACCACATTGTGCTAAGATTCACCAATGAATTGCGCAGTAGATCACAACAAAACATGGCCAAATATAAACCCTAAAACGATTGCGTGCCAAAATTTCAAAAGGGATGTAGTCCACTTGGACCTATTATCAAACTTCTTCTTCTTTCTTTTGTATTTTACACGCCTTGCATCGTCGTCCTCACCACACAAACCAAACCTTTTTTTTTCTTCAATAGGATCACTACAACGTGCAAAGCAACCAAACCTCTTTTTTTTTTTTTTTTTTTCTTTTCTCACTCCTTGTATCTTCCTTACCACACAACTCAAAACTTTCCTCCTACCTCCTCTTTTTTTTATTTATTTTTTTTTTTTTTTGTTTGGTAACTGATATCAAAGAGCCCACAAGAAGTTGCATGTAGGTGAAAACAAGAGTACATTGCAGCAAAAGAGAATACAGGGCATGGGCTCAAAGTTTATTTGGAAAAACATGGCAATAGCTATAGGGTAATTCGGTGTTTTTAAGGACGCCGGAGGAGGCAAGGATGATTGGAACGGTGAGATCATTAGAGGAAATACCAAGAAACGTCAAAGGCATTTATTGAAGACCACAAGAACTTGGCTTTGATACCATTTTAAATTGTCACTTGTCCCAAAAGCTTAAGTTCAAGGAATTACGGGTGGTTCATTATTAGATACCTACGTCTACCTCTCGGAAAGGCCTTTAGGGTTACATTGTGCTCATTCACTTAATTTATCCACAATACAAAGGTCTCTATTTATAAGGTATTGAATAAATATAAGTATGATAGTCAAATCTCTCAAATACAATTAACCCTAAATAGAGAATATTACAATATTACTCAAATATGAAAGATATGAATAATTTCAAAATGAGATCAATGAGCCTAGACTTGATCTCTTTTTGATTTCTTTTTCTTTGTAATACTTAAAAGAATGTCTGAGTAAATTTGCTCCAATCATCTAAATAGAGAATATTACAATATTACTCAAATATGAAAGATATGAATAATTTCAAAATGAGATCAATGAGCCTAGACTTGATCTCTTTTTGATTTCTTTTTCTTTGTAATACTTAAAAGAATGTCTGAGTAAATTTGCTCCAATCATCTAAACAAAGACTGTTGGGGGCAAAAATGCCACTCTACTCGTGTGGATGGTTCTTAGAACATGTTCTAAGAACCATCTACATGAGTAGAACAACATTGGTGCACCCCAACAATCTCTCCCTCAACGTAACGCTCCCGCAACTCGAGACTATGACCTTTGCTCTGATATCATTTGTCGGATCGTGAACTGTCATTACATCTAAAATCAATTGATTTTCAAATGAGATAATTAAAGGCCCGATCCAACAAATGACATTATAGTCAAGATCATGAGTTTGAGTCGCAGGAGCGTCACGTTGAAGGAAGGATTGTTGGGGTGCAATAATGTTGTTCTACCCATATGGACGACTCTTAAAACATGCCTTGTGGAATACGATTTTGAATGCCATATAAAAGACTTTAGCTTTCTTTACTGGACATACACCAATTAATTTTCAGATGAATTTGTCATGAAAGGCTCAATACATCTTAAGTACATGTGAAAAATTAGAAATGGAAGTTTTCCAATGAACTACTATAGCCAACTAAAAACTCTCATACCCTTGGACATTAACAAATATAATGAAGATCATACTGCGTTCAACTCCTAAAACAATGATGAATCATTTGTAGAAAGCCAGATAGGTTTATAGGCCGTGTATTATTTTTATCAGGTTTTTCCTTATCCATACAATTTGAACATTGAAGTTAGCACGGTGTTCATGAAGCTGCTGGCATGGTCAACTTCCCCAAAAACTTACAAATGCAATAAAGTCCCAACAGAGAAAGATTAAAGCAGTCGAAAACAACAAGAATATGAATATAAATTGGCTATAATGCAAACGGCACCCTTGATTTTTCTTCCATGACTTTTGTCAATTGTCACGAGATACTATCCTATTTATTGTCAAAGTAAATATTACAGTACTTTAAAGTAGAAAAAATAATAATTACAGTACTTTGAAAATAAAGAAACCGTTACCAATTAACTTTGTGTAAGAATAATTAATTTTCAATTTTTCTTTTTTGTTACAAATAAAAGACAGATGTATATGTCATGATCTACTTGTTGATATATGGTTAAAGTCTAATATAAACTATGAGTAGAATTTATCAGTGAAAGTCGGCTAACAAGAAAAGAGGATGCTCAAAAACTTATATATACATAGTTAATTAAGATTGTACTTAATCCATATGGAATATTAAGAATTATAACATACCATCACGCTTCGTAACCAACATTTAAGTCAGCTTACTTTATCGACACAAACCCGATGGTAACCGCTGCTCCACTCATTTATTATAATTTAATGACTTAATATTATGCTCATACAAAATATCAAGACATCCCTCTATGATGACCACAAAACCACGAACTATTCGATTTTATACTTAACATGATGGCCAACTAGCTCTGATACTAAATGATACAAACTTTAGATAGAATTCAAAATTTGCAAGTCAGCTTACACAAAAANGGGTGCCAAAAAAATTATAAACACATAATTAAGATTATACACAATTAAAATTGCACTTAATCCATATCAAACACGTGGTATCATAACAAAGCCCTCCTGCTAAGTCTTTGGAATTACAAGATTTTGTGCACCAATTAATGCATGATTTGGTTCAACCTACTTATTATATTACTCCGAAATTTGCATTTCCTCTTCTGGGTGGATGCATTCATGACCTCCAATCTAACCCTAATTTGCAGTAAATGAGGAAGCAGGAGATTGTATTTGTAGTTCCGTACTGCACACGTACGCACGAGCAAGAGGGCAGTATGTAAACATAACTTTTACTCCTTTTTATTTTTTTAATTTTTTATCCAATATGGGGAAAAGGGGAAACGTAACTTTTCCTTGCATGCAATCTGATACCACAGGTACTCCCAGTAGATTGACCTTAATTGATGTAGAAGTAATTATGGTAGGAAACAGTAATTTAATTCCTTATCAGAACCTTTGTAATTGAACTTGTTTGATTTATATATCATGATCTGTTTTTTTTTTTGGTTAATAATTAGATATATATGCTGCTGATACACCAAGTACTGTGGTAGAGAATTAAGTCGAGCCATATGTTTATGTATGAGAAGTACTGATCGAGAAGGCAATTAAAAGCATTCATCACTCTTACGTCTCCCATGCTCAATAATTAATTTTTAGAGAGAAATTAATAAATGTGGGAGTTTTAAGGTCATTACCAGTGCCAACAACAGCAATAAATTGGAGCAACTCTCTCGATGGTTGTTGTTGGGGGCATGAATCCCATTTATTGTATTTTAAATATTTCTCGCTGTTCTCTGTACCGACACCCACCTCTTCCTCTTCCAAAGTAGTGTTCAATACAAGCAAAAGATTAATGACCTCGTATTTTGAGGCCTAGTCTTCTGCTGCAACCCATCAAAACATCTATACCTAATATATAATGTTATTCATTCTGCACCTAACCCCATGCCAAACCTATAAGGCACAGACGTTTGTAATTAAATGCATCCAATTTTGGGTGCGAGGCCCGCTCTCAATACTTATGTCGGCCGACCATCAATTCAATTGATTTGATTTTTTTTTTTGTTTTCCTATAACCAACTGTCGTAGCTAGCCACGGGATATATCTAGGACGGGCAGCATTGACTCGCAAATTTGATAAAAATCAAAACTAAACTAAATTAAATTGGTTGTATTAGGGTTGATCAATTTAGTTTTATACACATGTTTCGATACGATCTAAATTTAACATACGAAATATTAATAAGAATTTTTGACATGACACGCGAACCCAACACGAATTCAATAAAAAATTGAAGCCCCTATATATGTCTACCTATATTCAGTACTCACATGTTGCTTGTGTGAGTTCTTTTTTTTTTTTTTTATAAGCAAATATTGGGAAAGGGGAAAGGGGTCAAGGTGGGTCATGCCCATTCATAATTTTTATAGCAGAAAGAAAATGAAGAGAGGTGAGAATGCTTCCATAGCAATTATGAGAAGCGGCCTATTTGGCAACTAAGTGTGCCATGAGGTTAATACTCCTAGAGACCTTGGTCGCAGACCAAGAAGAAAAAGAAGAAAAAAGAGAAATTACATCAGCAATAATACCACTAAAAGACCAATCAGCACAGTAGCTTGGATTATTAAGCGCCAGAATAGTAACTAAAGAGTGGCCTTCCATAATGATATTACAGTATGGATAGTAGAATTTTGCAGCTTCAATAGCAAACAAAGCAACCTTTGCCTCACTTGCATTAATATCCATTAAAGGGAGCTTTCTAGACAAAGCCAAAAGAATTTTTCCATCATGATCTGTAATAACAGCTCCTGCTGCAATGAAATTTTGTCAAACAGCATCATCAAAGTTAAGTTTCAAGGATCCCAAAGGTGGAGGAGACCAAGTGTTATTCATATTTAAATCATTCCAAGCTTTATGATGAATAGCAATAGAAGTTTGGATCTGAATAAGAAAATGCTCCAGAATAGGAATAACACCATTATGGATGCAATTATTTCTAGCACACCAAATTGCATCCAATGCAATCACAATTGAGTGCTGAAAAGATTCCACTTCTGCCATAAGAATACCAAGGATTGCATTAGGTCTTAATATAGCTTTGATCCAGGAAACAATAGGTAAGACCGCAAAAGGAGAAAAATCTAAAGGCCATCTAGAAGCTCTCCAAACCGCCTTGGCAAAAATACAATCAAGAAATATATGCTAAATTGATTCTGAAGAACCATGACAAATAGGACAAAATTTCTCTTCATTACTAACAGAGTCACTATATCTGAAGATGTTTATTCGAACAGGAAGAATGTTCCAAGCAATACGCCAGAGAAGGTGCTTATGCCTATGCTGCATTTTCAGATTCCATAAACAATTCCAATCCCCTAATGATAATGGACCACTATAAGAATTAGGAATGTTAGCTGCAATATCGTGGGCAGAATTAACCGAGAAAAAACCTGAGGAATTCGGGGCCCATAACCAGTTTTTAGTAGGTTCAACTGTAGGGATATGAATTTTCAGATTATTTTCTGCAGAGGATTGATCAAAAATCTAAAAAAGTAAATTAGATTCCCAAGTTCTACATATTGGATCAATCAAATTGGAAATACAGATGGAATGATTAACAAGAGAATTAGGATAAGGAAGGGGTTTAAAAGAAGGAAGTGTAGGAATCCAAGGAGAATCCCAAACATTAAGAGGGGAACTAACATAAATAGTTCTACAAGCACCTTTAGAAACTATATTCAAATTATTCATAATCCTTTTCCAAATCCAAGAAGCTGTGGGATTAAAAGAAGTATCCAATAAATCCATATTTCGTAGGTACTTGGCACGAGTAGCATTAACCCACAGCAGATTATCCTTAGAAATGATCTTCCAACCCAATTTAGCAAGTAAAGCTGAATTGTGATTACCCATAAGACGAATTCTAAGCCCATCAAGAGATTTTGGAGAACAAATATTATGCCATGCCAGCAAACTAAGATTATGTCTCTTAGTATTATTGAAACCCCACCAAAATTTCCTTGAAGCACTATCCAAGTCTTGACAAAGTCGTTTAGGAAACTTAAAAAGAGACATGGAATAAGTGGGAATGGAATTAGTCACAGTCTTTATCAAAATGGTTTTGCTAGCTTGAGACTAAAGTTTAGATTTCCAACCTGAAATTCTAGTCAAAATTTTCTGCTTAATATCTTCAAATGCCAAAGTCTTATCACAATGAAAGAACAATGGAAGTCCAAGGTNTGGCACGAGTAGCATTAACCCACAGCAGATTATCCTTAGAAATGATCTTCCAACCCAATTTAGCAAGTAAAGCTGAATTGTGATTACCCATAAGACGAATTCTAAGCCCATCAAGAGATTTTGGAGAACAAATATTATGCCATGCCAGCAAACTAAGATTATGTCTCTTAGTATTATTGAAACCCCACCAAAATTTCCTTGAAGCACTATCCAAGTCTTGACAAAGTCGTTTAGGAAACTTAAAAAGAGGCATGGAATAAGTGGGAATGAAATTAGTCACAGTCTTTATCAAAATGGTTTTGCTAGCTTGAGACTAAAGTTTAGATTTCCAACCTGAAATTCTAGTCAAAATTTTCTGCTTAATATCTTCAAATGCCAAAGTCTTATCACGATGAAAGAACAATGGAAGTCCAAGGTATTTTGCCTGAGGGGGAATTTGCTTAAGGTTGAGAATAGACTTGATCGAAATAATGATAGAATCCTTAGTATTCTTACTAAAAAAGATAGAAGACTTTGTAAAATTCACCATTTGACCAGACCAACCTTCATATTTCTTGAGACACTTGAGAAAAGTGGTAGCTTCATCAACCTTGGCCTTGGAAAAGAAAATAAAATCATCCGCATAGGCGAGATGGGAAACAGAACGGCTGTTCCGACTAATGCGAATACCATGAAAAGTCCCTTTGCTTTCTTCCAGATTAATAAGACGAGAGAGAGCTTCAGCACCCAGAATAAATAAGAAAGGAGAGAGTGGATCACCCTGTCTTAAACCTTTTAAGGAAGAGAAGTTGCCATGAGGAGAACCATCCATAATAATAGAGAACTTGACTGAAGATAAGCATTGATGAATAAGGTGAATCCAACTATGATTAAATCTGAGAAGATTGAAAATTCTCAATAAGAAAGACCATTCCATCTGATCAAAAGTCTTGGCCATGTCTAACTTAATCGCCATCAATCCTCCATTACCTCTTTTCTTCTTTAATGAATGAAAGATTTCATGTGCCATAATAGCATTATTATGAATGGATCTTCCTTTCAAGAAAGCTGATTAATTAGGGGAAATGATTTGAAGTAAATGAGGTTTGAGACGATTAGCTAAAATCTTTGAGATAATCTTATAATTGAAATTGGCTAGACTAATAGGTCTAAATTGATTAGCCCTTGAAGAATTATCAGATTTAGGGATCAAAGCAAGATGAGTATGATTAATCTCTTTCAACAAAAAACCACTCCTAAAGAATGATTGAACAAAAAAATCACATCCTTCTTAACTATGTGCCAATAAGTCTTATAGAAAAGACCAGTCATCCCATTAGGTCCAGGTGCTTTAGTAAGACCTAAATGAGATAAAGCATAATAGATTTCGACCTCTTTAGGAATAACACATAATAATTCATTATCCTCATCCGAGATAATGGGATTAAATAATCCATCCAATTTAGCATCAAGAACATGATTAAAAGAAGCAAAACAAGCAGCATAGTAGGAGACAAAATAATCACCAATCTCATCTCTATTCTTAAGCCAATGACCATCATTGTTTTTCAGCATGGAAACAGAATTAGATCTTTTACGATTAATGATAGATGCATGAAAAAACTTAGTGTTTAAGTCCTTACATGTAAGCCATAGTTCACGTGACTTTTGCTTCCATAAGAGTTCTTCACGAAGTAAGAGCTCATTCAAAGCAGTATGAAGAGATGCCTCTAAATTCAAAGTAGCCAAAGACTGAGGACCTTGTTATAAACGATCAATATCAGCACTAATCCGTTTAATATTGCCCTGAATGTTACCAAAATGAGAGAGATTTCAACATTTAAGTGCTCTTTTAGTAGACTTCCATTTTTTACAAACTGCTAAAGCTGCCGAACTAGACACTGGAGGAAGTCAAGCATCAACAATCACCTGATAACTAGAGGGATCACTAGTCCAAAAAGCTTCGAATTTAAAAGGCTTGAGGAGATGAGTATAATTTCCAGTAGATGATAATACTATGGGATTATGATCAGAAACCGTTGCTGGTAGATGACAAAGCTTTGCCGCAGGAAATAAATGAACCCATTCTTGATTAGCAAAGCAGCGATCCAGTCGTTCTTTGATATTTGCAGGACCATGTCTCTTTTTAGTCCAAGTTAATGGGTTCCCATCATAACCCAGATCAACTAAAGCATTGGAATGGACGAAATTGAAGAAAGGATCCGAAGATGAAGATGCAAAAGATCAGCCTCCCCGCTTGTCAGATTGAGATATAATTGCATTAAAATCTCCCATAATCATCCACGGACCAACAAAAGATTCTCCAATATTACTAATACTATCCCAAAATCCCAGCTTGTTAGTCCAAGAAGATGGACCATGAATACAAGGAAGTAACCAAGGCTGGTGAGGAGGGTCCGAATACACTAAGCAAGAAATCTGGAATCTGCTTTGAGCTATAGGCTCAACATCTATATTGGTATTCCATGCAACCACATTACCTCCTTTGACACCAACTGGAGGAACTTGGCACAAAAACGGAAAACCCATTCGGTGCAGCTTACGTTGAACAGATGAAGCAGAAATCTTGGTTTCACACAAAAAAAATCAAATCAGGTTTGTGAATCCTGATAAGAGATCGTAAAGCCCTCGCTACCGTACCACGACCCAAACCACGACAGTTCCACGCTAGAAATCTCATGGAGGAACAAGGGGCATGGGAAGGCTTGCCACCTCAGCCAAATCCAAACCAGAACCAGAAGTAAGTAAACCCTTTCCTTTAGAAACTCCAGAAGATTGAGTAGAAGATGAAATAGCCAGAGGGTCAGAACCTTCAACATTTGGAGTAATCTCGACCACTTCCTCCTCATCCAATTCATCCACCAAAGATAGAGAAGATTCCAGCCTTCTTTTTTTAAAAGGTTGGGGCACAATAGAGGAATGGTAGGAGAAGAGGTCTTAAAGTAAGGAGAGAATTTGGGTTTAGGAGGCTTAGAATATTTTTTAGAGAGTGGGGGAAGAGGCAACGGGCAAACAACTGAGGATACAGGGGAAAGAAGATGAGGGTTGATATCTTGATATGTTGGGGCCTCTGGGCTGCAGGCCAAAGTATCAGCTAAACGTCCAGTGGAGGGAGTTGTTACTGTAGAGAAATTGGTCTAATAAGGAAAAGGCCCAAATCCAGGAGGACAGGTAGGCCGGGTCAGACTTGGAACCAAATTTGAAAAGGTTTGGCCCAAATACTCGGAACAGAAGCCACAGATGTAAATGCAACTTGAAAATCAAGCTAGCGGCATGTAGTATCTGGGGTTAATTTATGAGAGGGATATTTTGTAAAAGCAGAAGTGACAGGGGAGTTAATATGAGGAGATTGCTGGCTGCCAGCACTTACCAAGTTAGGAGTTGAGTGAACCAGGTGGGAAGTAACTGATAAACTCGGACCAACTGGAACAGAGATTGATGGCGAGGTGGACTGGCAAGGAACCATGCTTGAACTGCCCCCAATACACAAAGTTGATGGAGAGATCACACTACCCAGTACCGAAGCATTTAATCTAGAACCCGAAACGAGTTTTGAATCACATGAAATTCCGATAAACCACCAGCCACAGGCCTCAGAGCAGCTGAATAAGGGGGAGTATTAACTGGAGGAGGAAATATAGGGCAGGTTTGAGAAATATGGCCGAGCATTCCACATTTGAAACAAAATTCAGAGAGACGTTCATAACAAAAAATAACTTGAACAGAAGTTTTCCCAGGACGTGGCAGTTCAAAACCTTGAAGCAGAGGTTGCAAAAGATGAATCATCACCTTAATTCTTAAGCATTTAGCCAACTGCATGCCGTGAGAGTTAGCAGTATCAACCTCCAGCAGAGTACCCATCCAGTTGCCAATACGAGAAGCATTATCAGCAGTCATGTGATCCAAAGGAAGACCAAAGATCTGGACCCAGTAAGCTCCAAGACTAAAATCAATCTCTTCTAAAGTAGCTTTTGGGTCCCAATATTTCAGAAAGAGGGAATGTCTATTGATATTCCAAGGTGTTTGATCTAGCACTTTCTGAACATCCAAATAAGATTCAAATTTGAATAAGAAGAGATTTGGACCCATTTCAGCAAGAGATACCATTTCTAAAAACCGCCAAGCATGTTGGAGACAATAGCCAACGTTTGATTGTGAGACAGTCTTAAGCGAAATTAGTTTCCCAATAAGCATCAGACTAGTATCTTTGATGGCCTCTAGAGCACAAGGTTGTAAAAGGGGAGGATGATCTTTCCAATTCAGAGCTTGAGTTTGAGTGATGAGCAGATCCATGGCAGACTTATGAGATTTCATGAAGTGACAACATAGGAAAAAGGGGAAAGCTCACAGAAAGAGAGCGGAGTTTTTTAGAGATACTCGAATTGTGTGAGTTCATTTATTCTGCTGTGAAAGAAAATGCATCAATTTAACAATAACTGATTGGTTTGAAAATATCTTTAGCTTCTTTTATTCCATACCGTACATGCATCCCAAAAAATGTCATACTTGTGAAGGATCAGATTTATGCCTATTTTATTCCTTTCTTTCTTTCTTTATTTCTTTTTTATTTTTTTAGAAAAAAAAAAAAAGAAGAACAAAAAAAAAAAGAATATCATTACACTTCAAGGTCAATGAAAATTTGGTATAACAGCGGAGTTGGTTTGAATAGCCTAAAATTATAAGACATAACCCAAACGTCAACCGCCTAACCCAACTTTTTGATACAAAATTTAAATTAAATTCATCTTTGAAAATCAATTTATAAGAAGATGGTGTTCAAGAACTTATATAAACATGGTGAAGATTATATTTAAGCTATATGGAACACTTATTATTGTAACATACTATTACACTCCACAACTAACGTTCATGACGACTTGCTCTGTCAACATTCATGACCCGATAGTAGCTATTTCTCTTTTGGCGGCTTCACTCACCTATCAATATTCAATAACTTAACACTATATATATACATACATATATAATACCAAAAGATTTTAATTCAGCTTATAAATCGCCTCCTCTGGGACTCGGATACAAAGCTGCAACCCATTTGATCGGTCTCATACTCAAAGAATTGCGTCTGATCCCATACTCGACATGGTGGTGGCTTTAATACTAAATGATACAAAATTTAGGTAGAACTCACTATTGAAAACTGGCTTACAAAGGGAAGGTGTCTAAGAGCTTGTATGCGTACACATAGTTAAGATTACACTTAAGCCATGTGAAACACAAGAATCGTAACACTCTTTGTCCACTAATTTCCGCCAGTTTTTTTTTTTTAAAAAAAACAAATAAATAAATAAAGGGCATATACAATTCGTTTGAATAATGAATGTACGTAATAACTAATGAAAATAATTAACGAATATGTCAAAGGTACTTTGATACTACCATTTTATTGTGAAAATATTTGGTTATCACACCGAATAGTATAAATATAATAGTAAATGTATGATAAATCTATGAGTAAACACGTGATTGGAAATCACTCCCTCATTTTTTAATTTTCAATTTTTGTTACTTGAGTTATCGCGAATTCGAAATAGGTTTGTCCGTTTCTTTTCCATCCAATTTTCATGTGGACCGTTAGTATCACAAACACAAGAATTACAACTCTTCTCAAACCAAAGACTCTAACAAGGAATTGATGCAAAAGAGATAGAAAACCACTCTCGTTTCCATTGATAAACAATCCAATTAACATACAAAAATTTTATTTTTAAGTCTTTATAACATATATATATATATATATAGTAAATAAAACCATAAACATAATAGAACATCAAAACAGGTCTGTTTAACAAAGCTGCCGCATCCCGTTTGAATTGGGACACTTACCAGTTCGATTTGGTCACAAAATTTCAACCCATCCTAAGTTCATTTGAAACTGACTTAGGATAGCAGCTTTTGTCCAGCTTTTCAGTCTCCAATTTGTGGCCTATTTTGACATTGTCAACTTTGGAATCAACAACACTTCATGAAATATGACTTTGTAAGCCTTTGAATTAGCTTTCCAATGCCACACATTTTTCCCCAATCTTATGTCAGAAACTTGAAATATGGCCTTTTTATTAAAGCAAGTCTGATTGAAAACCACCATGCATCATCCTCCCCAGGTTGGAGAGAATTTATCATCGAATTCCGATGTTACTTATCACGATCCTTCGGATGATCAACCAATACCTTCCATCCCTTTATTTTCAAAAACAAAATAATATAACATCCCAAGAGAAATAACACTCCCCAATCTCTACGAGACTGTAAGTATCATTTTGAAAACTCTTCACAAAAAATTGAGATAATGCAATCTTTACACGCACTCCATTTATTTTATGCTTTTCATGTGCCATAAATACTTTCCAAAAAGGATCAACAATTTCTTCACTTTTAAGTATAAAATTTTCCTTCACCGCATAAAATTAATCAAAATCATTGTTAAGATAATTTGATAAAATATTGTCTACCCCAAGGAAATCCACAAAATTGATTTTTTTCAACCCTCAAATCAAATTCTTCAATGTAGGGCTTTCATGAAACTTATGAAGTATAGTACTCTCACCAACAAAAATTTCTATATTATCTGGGAGACTTACCTCATTTATCCGATTTTCTTGATTATATGATAAAAAAAACTTCCCACAAGATCTTCATCATCAACATTGATGTCATAGGTTAGTGGAGAATCCACTTGTGAAGGATCTTCAATATCTTCATGAACAGATCCATGTTTATATCAATGAACTTGTCTTCTTGGAACTCTTCATCAACTTATTCATCTTCCTTATCCACAAAAGATGGATTTACGGCTTTCGAACAATAGTCAAGGTGGCACGCCATAGACCCTGAGCGTCAAACCGTAGTTTCCTCCATTGAGATCGCACCTTACTAAAGGTAACCACATCATCTTTATCCATGAAACATAGATTTGGTTGACAACGACGACCATTTGCAAATCCCATGACGGCAATTGTACAACTAGTGCATCGAGTTGAGTGTGACATCGCTCAAACTACTCCTCTACGCATTGCACTTGAACTGTCAATTGTTCATCACATGATATCTCTTTGCACTCATGCACAACACCAAGGCTTGCATATACATACATGTATGTATACACATACATGTATGTATATATACACATACATGTATATACATACATACATACATGTATGTATCTACATACATGTATGTATGTACATACATACATACATGTATGTATGTACATGTACATACATGTATGTATGTATACCAACTGATGCAGTGTGGCGTAATTGGTTTGCAAAAACAACAAACACAAGAAGTACAATTTTTCTCAAATTAAGATTCAATCAAGGAATTCAGGCAAACGAAAATAGAAAACCACTGACCAAGTTTTTCCATTGATAAACAATCCAAATAATATCAAAAACTCAATTCTTAAGTCTCTATAACTTGTATTTATAGTAAATAAAACTCTAAACCTAATAGAATATCGAAACAGGTCGGTTTAACAAAATTATCGCAGCTCGTTTGAACTAGTCACAAAATTTGAGCCCATCCTATGTCCATTCGAACTGATGGTGCTTACCACAATCCTTTAGATAACCAACCAATCACTTCCATCACTTTCTCTTCAAAAGAAAAATAATGTAACATCCAAAGAGAAATAATACTCCCCAATCACCACAAGACTGTACGTATCATCTCGAAAACTCTTCACAACAAATTGAGATAATGCAATCTTCATACGTACTCCATTTATTTTCATGAAGATGTTGAAGATCCTTAACAAGGATTCATGGATTTGGATTCTCCACCAACCTATGACATTGATGTTGATGATGAAGATCTTGTGGGATTTTTTTCGTCATATGATCAAGAAAATCGGGTAGATGATCTAAGTCTCTTAGATATATAGAAAATATTGTTGATGAGAGTACTATAATTCATGAGTTTCATGAAAGCCCTAACATTGAAGAATTTGATTTGAGGGTTGAAGAAATCAATTTTTTGGATTTCCTTGGGGTACACAATATTTTATCAAATTCTCATAATAATGATTTTGATGAATTTTATACGTTGTAGGAGAATTTTAAGCTTAAAAGGGAAGAAATTATTGATCCTTTTTGGGAAGTATTCGTGGCACATGAAAGGGACAAAATAAATGGAGTGCGCGTGAAGATTGATTTATCTCAATTTGTCGTGAAGAATTTTCAAGATGACATTTAGAGTCTTGTGGTAATTAGGGGACTGTTATTTCTCTTGTGATGTTACATTATTTTGCTTTTGAAGAGAAGGGAATAGAAGGGATTGGTTCATCATCCGAAGGATCATGGTAAGCACCAATAGAATTCGAGACGAATTCTCTCCAACCTGGGGAGGATTATGCATGATGGTTTTAAATTAGATCTTCTTTAATAAAAAGGTCATATATCAAGTTTCTGATATCGGATTAGGGAAAACTTTGTGGCGTTGGAAAGCTGATTCAAAGGCCTACAATGTATGCTTCAAGAAGGTTTGCTAATTCCAACGTTTACAGTATGAAAATGGGCTGCGAAGTAGAGACTGAAAAGCAGGACAGAAGCTGTCGTCCTAGGTCAATTCGAACGGACTTAGGACGAGTTGAAATTTTGTGACCAGTTCGAACTGCAAAGTGTCCCAGTTTGACGAGCTGTGGCAATTTTGTTAAACCGACCTGTTTCGATGTTCTATTAGGTTTAGGGTTTTATTTACTATAAATACATGTTATAGAGACTTAAGAAAAGAATTTGTGATGTTATTTAGATTGTTTATCAATGGAAACACTTGAAGAGTGATTTTCTATCTCTTTTGCCTTAATTCTTTGATAAAATCTTGGTTTGAAAAGAGTTATAATTCTTTTTTTTTTGCGAACCCATTTAAAATTGTACATCATATACATTTCTTTTTAATTGAATATGAGTGTATAGTATATGTGGGATGTTGTTACTATAGTGTTGGTTGAATTGTAAGGAGCATGTGTTGCAAGTGTCGTTATAATCTATATGGAGGACAAGATGATCCAAAAGAAGGTGCTGCGCTCGTAGGTTCCTAATGAAGCATCTAAAGGCAGATAGCGATCATTGCCTCTATACAAGTGTGAGGCATTAGACGTTTCTCCAAACTCTTCTCCTGGCCTATTTCGTCCATGGGTGGACAACACTTGAAACAACTTAGCGAATTGATTCAAAATTTTTTGTTGTGAGTTGATAAAACGACCCTCCATACCTAGATTCTAATACCATTTGATATGGTTTCAGGATATGACTTGGTTTTGAACCTATATGTACTTCTAATATAGGTGCAAAATAGGATAAGAATAGTTTTCTAGCTACTTCAGGGGAGTTAGTCCTTCTATTTCATTCAAAAGAGCAAGATAGATAAGAAACCCACAATGATTTTTATTAAACAATAATATGGTTTATATACAACCATTACAAACGATAAATATGACTAAACTACTATTATTCTTATATAACCTCAACTTAATTAAGTTGCAAAGGTTTACAAGATTCAAATATCCTAGTTTACTTAAACTCAATAACCAAATGACTTTATTCCAACCCTATTACTAATACTTATTCTTAATTACTAAACTACTAAAACTCACTATCCAAGATAAGACTACAATAAATTGGGGGTTAGGATTTGAGTGTTTCTTACCACCTTTGCACTTCATATTTTGTTAATTGGAGTTTCTCCTAGTCGTCTCAACCTATAGAGGTAGGCTTTTGTACCAAATCATGTAAACAATGTATCTTCTGTATATATGATTGATATACTTATTTTCTCTTATACTTTGTTTGATATCTAAAACATGTAAATATTGTATCGATCAATCATACATAGTAATATATATATATATATATATATTATAATATTATATCGATCAATCATACATATAATTATATATATAATATATATATATATATAATATATATAATATATATATAAAAATCATTTTTTTTATGATTTTTTAATCTACATTTTCAGACGCTCTCTCATCTCTCTCGCCGAAGCAAACACCCACACCAGCAAAAGAATATGATCTCTCGCAGTAGCAAAAGAAGAAGAGAGGATTTCTTCAACAAAAGAAAAAGAAGCGAGGATTTCTTCAACAGAGGATATCTTCAACAAAAAAAAAAGAACATAGGATTTCCTCAACAGAGGATTTCTTATTCTTCAACAGAAGAAGAAGAGAGGACTTCTTCAACAAGAAACCCAACCGGATCTACCCGTGCAGCAACCTAATCGGATCTACCTTCTTCCGTGCAGCAACTGAGCGCCAGCAACTTTTAGAGAGGAGAGGGAGAGAAGAGAGGATCAGACAAGAGGATTAGAGAAGAGAGAATCAGCAGAAGGAAGAAGAGAGAAAAATGATGTGCGTAGAGGAAAAAGAAAGAAGAGAAAAGAAAAACAAATACCGAAAGTTTTATTTTTATCAATTTTTATTATTTGTATAATGAACAATGAATAGGCTGAAGAGCATATTCACTGTTCATTCTATAACAAAAATCAACAAAATGACTATTTTGCTGGAGAGGAAAAAATGTTGAAAATAGTCAAATTTGACTATTTTGAAGCTTTTGGCTAGTCTGCTCCGTCCCTGTATGTATGTATGTATATATATATATAATATATATATATATATATATATATATATATATAAAACAATGAATTGAATTGTCTCTTCAATTCATTGCGAAGAGACAATTAATCTTTGTTGCCTTCAGTCACCATGTTTTATATCTTGATCTTAAGTTCTTTTTAATCATCAGAATATATCATTCTACACTCGAAGCCCACAAAATTGGTGCTTACACAAAATATTATTCTTATTTCCTTTTTTAAAATAAAAAATAAAAAATTTTTGGCTAAATAAACAATCTTATTTAATCAAAGTAGTAACATCAAACTCGCACACCACTTACAGGTGACAGAACACACCCATGAGCAAATAAGTGTAATAGGAACTCATTCGCGCCCAGTTTCAATCTAGGCATATATCTTCAGCCAACCATTGATAAACTGCTTCAAAATGATAGTAATAACACTCTTAATGGATTATATCCATTCCTGGAATTAAAGCTAATAAATGAAATGAAATAAAGTTTTAGTTTGCAACACACATTGTAAAAAATGGGCAGCAAAAACAACCTTTCTAATTGAATAAACAAATTATTACTTGCCTAATTCTGAAGCACGTAACGAATAATTTTAGGGTAATTTGAGGAATCGTAGATCTCCCAAGACAACTACTAAAGTTAATAATTAACTTCTTTGGTACTTTTATTATTCAAGCAACTGGTTATATAGACTTACAAGATCAAATAGAAACATAATTAAAAGACAACTCTAGAGATACGTATGGCATCTCTTGATCTCATAGAGACTTCTAATACTACTCAAACACTTAGGATAAACCATATCCATTTTTTTCTATTAACGATAAATTCTAATAGATAGATAATAACTAAATAACAAAGACACAAGCTACTTGTGTTTATTTGTCGGTGGAACTCTTTGTCTATTGACAAAGGCTACTTGAGCTTATAAGTACTGAATTAATGATTGTAGATCTCATAACTAAAAGTTTACCTATAAAGCAGTTTAAAAGTCATGTGGAGCATATGAGACTCATTGATTCAATTTGTAATTAATTTTTTTCTAGTTGGTTTATAGACATAAAGTTATTGTTATAAAGTTTTTGTGCACATATATATTATTTTTATCCATGAGGATAAATAAAGTTGGACCCAAATGCTTATAAAAAGTTTGTTTATAAAGCTTGATTGCCCATAAAGTACTCATATAAGGAGTATTACACATCGAAATACATGGAAAAGGTGACCGATTATATATGGTTTTACTGTGATGGTTCATGTGAAACATTCATTATTTGAGTGTGACATAAATAGTTGGAATTATTATGGTCATACTAAAGAACCTAACATCATGAGAACATGTGTCATAAAGGCGAAGTGAGACAATGTAAAAAAATCTCCTATATGATATGACCTATATGCCACATGTGGATATAGTTTATAATATTTATTAATAAAGATTACGATGTACGGTAATTTATTCTTTAAGATCTTAATTAAGATTATCAAATCAGCAATAATGCAATTGATTTGATTTTATATCATTTAATTTTATTCCTTTATGGAAAGAATAATTAAAGCCTACAATTAATTGAGGGTCCCATTCTAGCTTATAAATACGGAGCCTGTGTATTCCATCTCTAAGTGCAATTAGGCATAGCTCAGAAAATGCATCAATAATTTTTATTTATTTTATGTTTAATTGCTGCTCTTCCTGCGGAGTTGTTCTTGTTGAAGTGTTGTTGCATTAAAGATTCAGTTTGAGCATAATGACTGGAACTAATCCTAAAACCACTTTATTTTTACGCTGTGTATTTGGCATAATTTTGGCTTTATGCTTTCATTGTCAGGATAATAGCCACCATGATCTTCATTACCTGAGAGCATGTGCTTTAAACGTGTTATGGCATCAGACATCTTGTCAATTTTCTTCGGCATCCTCTCTTGACTCGAACAGAGTTGCTTGATCATTTCTTGTTGAATGGAACTCACATATCTCAATTGCTTTTCTAAACATCGTCGTCCATGGCGGAAGCAACTTGGCTCTGATACCAAATGTTACATTCCTAATTTCTCAAGCACGTAACAGATAATTTTAGGGCAGTTCGAGGAACCCTAGACCTCCCAAGACAACTACTTGAGTTAATAATTAACTTCTTTACTACTTTCATTATTCAAGCAACTAGTTATGTAGACTTACAAGACCAAATTAAAAACATAATTGAAAGACAATTCTAGAGATACGTATGGCATCTCCTAATATCATACATACTTCTAATAGTACTACTTCAACACTTAGGATAAACCATATCCCTTTTTTTATTATCGATAGACTCCAATAGATAGATAATAACTAAATAATGACAAAGACATATACTGCTTGTGTTTATTTGTCGGTGGGACTCTTTGTCTCGTCCTTTCCACATTTCTGGCCAGTAGAAAATCCAATTCTAATCATTTGGCTTGCATTTCAGAAGCACAGACAGCAACAATGTTTTTTGGTTCTCATCAAGGTTTAAGAAAGCGGGAGTGGTTGCAACTTTCTTAGAATAGCGATCAAAGGCTTCATCCATGATGTCATTTCCAAAATGCTTTTCAAATACTCCTCCGAGTCCAGCTTTGAGGGTCAAAGTAAGCGATTGGAGGCTTACTTGCTTGTCTTGGATACCTAACTCTTGGATGCTCTCGATGCTGAAACGCCTATTTCTTTCAAACACTGCGATTAACTCTTTAGAAGATGGGAAATAAATGGGCAGATTGATAGAGTCCAGTTTTGCTTCACTTACTAAGCCCTGCAATGATCAGGATACCCATTAGGCTCAACAAAATGGACATAAATTAGTTAAGAATTGGTTTGTAGCTAATTCTTACAAGCGAGTATAATAATGTGGTATGTGTTCTTTAGCATGAGATGAGAAGCACATGCTCTTTAATAGCATTTCTATCCCAACAAAATAGTTAAAGATTTGTGAATAATAATAATAATAAAATAATATTATTCTCTCTCTTCATTGTGATTGAATATAAAAAGTAGATAAAAAAATATATATTTTAAATGAAAAAATAAAAGTAGGTAACTAAAAATGCTGAGCTAGATATATGTACTTTAAAAAAACAAAAGGGTAGATAAAAAAAAAAAAAAAAAAAAAAAAAAAAAAAAAAAAGATAATCATAATGTGAATATTTCATTCATAAAAAATAATAATAATAATAAATCAAAAAGTTGTAAGGCGCTTTCTTACCATTTTTGCCATGTCCGTGAGGCAAGATCCGAGAAGTTCAAGATGTGTACAAATGGTGAAGTCAGAAGAGCGAAGGACGTCAGGGACAGCAGCTATGAGAAGCACCATCAACCCTCCAACTACAATCTCTTCTCCTCTTGCAAACAGGAAGGACTCCATATCCATGGCATATTGAGTTGCATAGGCCTCCACAACCTCCTTTGGGGCATTTCCGTAATGTATCCTCCCTTTATTCCATGCACCAGAATTTTTGTCCGAAATCTCTTTGGGCACCTTGGAGAGCCAGTTAAGCGAGTTTGAGGAGTGAAATATGTGAATAGTGGCTTTGGGAAACAGGCGGCCGTAGAAAGAGCCCGGCACGCCGGCGGCGAAGTACTTTCTCGTCGGCGGGAAGGACTTGAAGAGGGTGTTGAAGTCATTAGAGGCATGGTCGTTAAAGAAAATTTGGAATTCTGGGTGATTATCTTCTGACTCGTATTTGAGTTCTATGGCGTCTACAATGTTTTGGACTGCAAGAAAGGTGTTGGGTCCTGTAGAACATCCCAAGTCTGCAACAAAAATTGAGTTTAAAGGTGTAGAAAGGGTCTTGATGTCGAATTTCTTGACAATTGCCTCCTTTATCATTTCTCTGGCTGCTTCAACATATCCTCTCTACAAATTAACCAACAAATTAACCATTATTATGAATGATGATAATTAATAATAATGGAAGATGCCTACGTACGTGCTTGGCCGTGTTTAGATTAATTCAAATCTAGCAATTATTCATTTTTGCTACAATAGGAAAAGAAAAATGTTAGGAGTACCAAATTTTTTACCAATAGATAGTTATTAAGATGATATGAAATTTATTCATCGGAAATATTTAAAGCAATTAATAAAAAAAATGTTACCGATGCCAACGAATAAACTTCACATTATTTTAGTAACCATCTTTTGGTAAAAGATTAGATACCCTTAACATTTTTAGGTTATATAGTAAAACAGACATTGTTAGTCCAACGACTACTTTAACAGAAATATATATATATATGGAAAAAGTTCACATACCTTCTTAAGTTACCACCCAATTGTCAAAATCCTCTCGAACTATTGAAAATTGTCAAGTCTCCACCCTCAAGCCAGCAAAATTTAAAAATGACCCTAAAAATTTTTCTTACCATGATTTACCCCTTGAAGATTTGTTGTAAGACAAAAAGGTGAATGTAACCAACATATATATTACGTGCATTATTTTTTTTTTTCTTCTTTTTTCCTTCTAATACTTTTTTTTTTCTTGGCATGATTTACCCCTTGAAACAAAGTCCTGATGGCCTTGGTACTCAGCATCTTGTTGCTCAAATCTTTCTATCGATTGCGTTTTCTAAAGCAAAACCGTTCATTTTCTATCAGCCATTTTTACAAGATTAATAATGACGAGGGAGAAGCAAGCCGAACATATGATGTAAGTGACACATTTTATGAATACCATAGAATGATCATGATCTTAGGAAATTTCGAAGATGTTAATCTGGTATAGAAGGAATTAATGCCAGGCCGTTTTGGATATGGTTCTCCAGTAATTTTTTGTTCACATTATTAGTAATTTAAACAATAAATATAAAAAATTCTTATGGGCTCCACTTGTCCTAGTAGGTGGGTGACTGGCTAAAACTTATTTGTAAGACTATACAACCGAGTAGTTATTAAGCCCTACTAACCACCAAGTTTGTAATCGCTTTGGTATATGGTTAGTAAAAATTACTAACTACTTAGGCGGATGCTATTAGCAGTTTTAGGATAGGCGAATACAGTTAATTCACCTACACTTATAACAAATTACCAAAAAGATATTGTTTTGGTATAGGGTTTAATCTAAAATACTAAAGCTTAAAAAAAAAGATTAGTCCAAAATAGTTTCAAAATTGATTAAAATAGGTCCTAAAAAGAGGTATAAAGAAGACTCATTACTTGATAGGTGGTTAGTAGTGCGGTTTTGCCTTCAATATCCACATGATTAGTAATTACTAAAAGTGATAACTTTTGCCTAGCTAATACTGTTGCGAATGCTGTTATTGGCTAACCGCATCTCTAACCACTTATACTGCCTGGCCTACCTGCTTAGATATATAAACTTTATAAAAACTCACTAACTTCAAATTTTTAGCAATTTGGTCGGCAAAAGTACTGAAAACTTCTATCCGTTTCACTAGCAAGGTGCCTTTACATGCTAGTGGCAGACAGACAGTATTGGAAAAACAATAGTCAAAAGAAAAAAATCTATATGTAGATAAAAAAAAAAAATGAAAAATGGTACCTGATATTTGGAATTTTGAGCATAGCTATAAGCTCCATCTCCTCCACTCATTGGAAATGATTCAGGAACTTCATTATTCCTTTTATCCTCCATCTGTAAATATAGCTAGTAAGTGTAGGTGTGTGTATGTTACTCGCTCTCCCTGATCTCCTCTCCCAGTACTAAGCTATATATGTGATGTCTCTTACTGTCAAGATACGGGTTTATATATAGGCAGCATGCAATGCAAGATGAAGGTACCGGAGACAATTTTAAGACAGAATTGTTACCACTCAAGTAGCTGTCATATTCAATCTTTTCTCAACAACTCTCTTGCTTGATGGTTTTTGGCAGAGCATTGAAAATTCAGTACCTTTCGTTTTCGACACTTATTTAGTTCACTAGACCATGAAATCTTCAAAGAATCTAACTTGGTTAACTTCATTAGACACTCAAGTACCTGTTTTGATTACTTATAAAAAGTAAAAAAATAAATTTAAAAAAAAAAAGGTACCTGTTATGATCTATGAACTATGCACACCTTAGTGCCAGGCGGCGCCAATTATTTTATTAAGCAGTACCCTTAGTTTTTCGCAAGATTTTAAGTTATATTTAGTAAGTAAAATGTCTATTTTTTAGAATAGTCTTTATTAAAAATAAAAAAAATTATAAATTAGCTTTAAAATAGTCATTCTCATAGCCATGAAAAAAATAACTATTCTTTCAATTGAGAGAATAGCTTGAAATGAATAGTTATTCCCTAAATTAAATGAATAATCATTTTCTTATAACTATGAGAATAACTATTTCAAGTATTAAAGTATATGTATACTTTTCTAGATATACTTTAACATTAAGACTATGATGATGACTATTTCAAGTATAAAGGCTATTCATTGTTATTCTAAATAATAGTTATTTCGAATACCAAACATACCCTTAATTTTTTTTTTATTTCTCAGAGTCCACAAGACTTAATTGAAAGTACATTATTCTGCACTATATGACACTAGATTATGTTTGTCATGTGGACTAACTATTCATTGAAATAGTTTTTATTAAGAATGGAAAAAGTGTGATAGATTGGCCTTAAAATAGTCATTTTCATGATTATGAATGAGTGACTATTCCTTAAATTGAGAGAATAGTTATTCATCTCAAATTATTCCTTACTAATTATGAAGATAACTATGTCAAGTATTAAAGTATATGTATACTTTAACACCAAGGCTACTTTATTTTACGTTTTTTTATTTTTAATGAAATTTATTTCAATGAGTAGTTATTCCGCGTACCAAATATACCTTAAATGGTGAAAGAAAATAAAAAGGAGGCACTGTTTTGATTTTGTAGGCCTGTTTACGAAAATTGCATCAAAAGACTGATATTAAGGTCTCGTTTGGTTTGCGAAATGACTATTTCATTAGGAAAATGAATAGCTATTTCTTGGAATAGAATAATTATTCATATTCCTTAGTTTGATTGTAACAATGGAATAGAACACTGAATAAATATTCTTTTGTTTGGTATAGTAAAATAGCTGGTGAATGAAATCATATTGTAATCCAAGATTTCCTAAAACACCCTTATATACAAATATAATTTAAGGACGTTTTTCATCTTTATTTTTTTAAACAAAAACCGTATACATAACTTTTTTAAAAAAAAAAAAAAAAAAAAAAAAAAACTGTCAAGTTTTTTTAAAAAATGTTCGCAGTTTTTTTTTTTTTGCACATCATTTTGCCTTGGCCGTAACACTACAAAATGATGTGCAAATGAAAAAAAAAAAAAAAAAAAAAGAGGCACGTCAACAAAATCATCATATTCACCCATCAATTTTTATTTTTATTTTTTTTTTAAAAAAAAAGCATATCACTAAATGGTCTCATAATATTAAAAAAAAAAAATTTGATGTTGGAGTATGAGAGGCTTTTAGGAGAAGAGGCTGCAAAAATTCTATTCTTGTAGGAAAAGAATATGTATTCCTCTCATTTTTAAAAGGAATATGTATTCCTCTTCGTAAGGGAATAAGTATTCCTATAGGAATAACTATTTCTATAAATAAGCTCTTATCAAATAAATGAATGACTATTCTAGTCATTCCATTTCGGGACCTATTTCGCAAACCAAACGAAACCTAAGAGTATCGCTCTAGTATTGTGCTCTTTTTTTCATTTTTTTTCTTTTTTAATTTTTTTTTTAATCTACTATCGTGCTCCTATGGGCCGACCTACATGGTTTCTTAGAGGGTTTTTGATAACTTCAGACTTTTTTTTGAATAACTCCTATAAAGCAGACCTACATGGTTTCTTAGGATTTGGACTGAAATGGGGGAGGATCCCGGTCCATTTCTTAGTGGGTTTTTGATAACTCCAAACTTTTTATTTTTTTAATAACTCCTTTAAAAAAAAAAGGCTAAGTTAGCCTATGAGGCTATGATTTTTGTTTGGAAATTTTCCAAACTATTCAGGACACTCACAAAAATCAATTGTCTTACTGTCTAAAAGTTTGTTTGCATGTGGAAATATGGTTTTTAATCTTTTGTTTATCGTTCAAGCTACTGTTTTTTTATATATGTTTTTTTTATTCTAGCTTGTGAGTCAGTGGGCGGCTGCCGTGTTTAGAGTCTGTTTTATTCTAGCTTGTTACTTAATAGATCTTTTCCTTGGTTACAATGACAAAAACAAAAAAAAACCAAAAAAACAAAACATAAAGTTAAAAAATAAAAAATAAAAAATAAAAAAAAAAAGTCTAAAGAGAATCGACTGCCATGAGATAAAATACAAGATCCAAAGATATTAAAGAACAACCAATAAAAACAAACAAAAGCAACCCAAAATATGGGTCGAGTACAGTTTGTTTACTGTTCAAGCTACTTTTATATCCTTTTCTCAATTCTAGCTTGCGTGTCACTCGGTGGTTATCATGATTAGAAATTGTTTGAAATTGGAGCTTAAAAAGTACTTTTAGTATATAAAAAATTATGTCAAATAACAAATTAGTCTATTTGATAAAAAAAATTTAGAAGTAGTGTTTTTACTTTCTACTCTAAAAAAAGGCCAACTCGCACTTTTAGAAAAAGCTTACAAATAAAGAAAGAGTTTTTCTATAAATGAGTTGGAGGAACTTCCTCCAACTTAATCTATAAAAATAACTTGTATTTTTTTGCATGTAAAAAACAATTGCTTTTTAAGTATCATTGGCTTTTCACATGCCTTTTAAATAAAATTTCTTCCAAATTTAGTCATATATATATATATATATATTTTTTTCATATGCAAAAGAATACATGTCATTTTTATATATTAGATTGAAGAAAGTTCCTCTAATCTAATTTAAAGAAAAACTTTATCTTTTCTCAAATATTCAGTATCAAAGTTGTTCTTTTCTCCATATACAATGAATGAGCCTCTTAAATGGTAGAAAATACAAAGTTTTCAAAGGAAATAAACTAATGACTAGAAGAAACCTCGATAGGAGAAAATCTCCTAAAGTTGGAAAACTATTCACCAAAAGACAATTGTATCCTTTTGAGATGGAAACATTCAACTTAAATGGTAAATACTAATTAATATGGAACCTAATTAATTAAAATACGCATTTTGAATATATTTACAAATTCCTAAAGATCTGATAGGCGATTTTCCTTCTTGGTCGAAATTCGGTGATTGAGCCCTTTCCTTTCTTGGTCAAAATATTTTTGATTTGTTTATTAATATGCTAACCGGAAAAGGATCCGAAATAATAAATCTCGTCGGTACTAAAAGTCCCACCGGCAAACTCCTTGATAATGTCCAATGGTAAATCACCTCTGCCTTCGACCCCGCCGATAATGTAACACATCTTTTCTTATTGTACTTCCTCCGTTAGAGGGTGGAGCTGCTTTTTGCCTGAGAAAAAGATTTATCGCAATCATTTTCTCAACAACAAATAAAAATAGAACAGTTTAGCATTTCTTCAACCTCCACAGGATGTTCAGATGCTGATAAGGCGGCGATATCTCATAATCTTGTGAAGTGGCAATTTCAGAGCAATACTGTTATGGCCAAACAAAAACTAATGTAACCTGTCGGCAGAGTAGCACACTGGAATATTACATGATGAAGTGCTATAAATCGGAAAAAGAATTTTGAAATGAATATTTGGCAAACACAAAATCATACAAAGCAATCCCACGGTACCCACACACTGGTACAAGCAATTAATATGCATCTATGTGCAACTCCAACATAATGTACTTCTTTCTGTAGTCCATTCTCGTATGTGCCTTTGGGGCAAAAAACGTATCTCAGATTTTACTTTTTCTTCTTTTTCCCTATACTATTTACAAATGATACAGCACAAATCAACGGGGGCAAACAAAAACACGGCAAAGTACACAAGTGACTTGATTTAACTGCTCATGGTTTATGTTGTGCATAGATTGATGTACGGATTGCGTGGCGAGGAGCCGGGGCTTTCCCATTCACCAGAGCTTGTTCCAAGAAATCGACGCGGATTGATTTGAACTGATAGTGCTGTTTCAATATATATGGAAACAAAAATAGAAAGATAGAAATCAGAGTGATTTCATTATTTAACTTGGGTAGATCAATAAAAGGAAAAAGCAAATTTTGTAGTTATTTACAAAGCTGGATGATACAACATTTCATGCGAACGGGTTGAATTGAAGCAAGATAGTTTTTATATCTACTAATCAAAATGCAAGAATGTGTAAATTATTACGAAAGAAAGTACCTTTTCCTTCCAAGAAAAATCAATGTAACGATAACAAGGTTCCAATAGAGTTAGCTGATCACCTTCTTTGATCTGTGAGGACAAGGTTCAGTTCCAATATTAGCTAAAAAGAAAAGAAGGAAACATCTGTTTGCTAAATATATGCAAGGTTTATGATGCAGGAAAAGCATGGCTATGATACCAACTGATGCAGCGAGGTGCATAGGATTAAAGGATTGTGCATAAAAAAAGAAAACGGTTATTAACTTTGTTGATTCGTGCATGAATATCAAAACATGGCTTTTTCCGAACCTATTGATTCTTCTTAGAATGTCATCATTGAGGTTATCAGTACTTGTTGATTCCACTAAGACTACCATGAGTTGCAAAAACACAAAGAGAGCTCTCTCTGAAATTTTCTTAAAAACCAACTAACACTATAATGAAAGAACGTTCACTGCATGCCTTTGTATAGGCTACAAATTCTAATCCTAAAGGTTACTTAAAAATTCTATCCTAGAATTACTAGGAAAACCAAAAAATAAATAAATAAATAAAAATCCTGATTGATAAGAGCAAGTAAGGACTTCCAATCCCTAATGGATCTAAATAAAGACTCTTAATCCTAATGGACAAACATTTCTAAGTGTTATAAACTTAAACAGTTTTCAGAAAACATTAGTCAACTTCTTTATATTTTGACTTCTTTTATCCATGGGAAGACATAATCTTCGAATACACGATTTAATTGAGCACAAATCAATTAAATTTTTATGAACCTTCCTTTCTTGATTTATCCATGACCCTTTTTCAAAAATCTAAGGATTTACCATACTGCTGGTAGTTAGTAATGGAAAGTCAATTAGATTAAGTAACCAAAAAACCATTTGTTGAACCACAAAAGCACGTGTGTGCGCCAATAAACAGACACAAGAGCTTTTGCACTAATGGAATTTAAAGATTATAGATATCTTACTTCGGCAGAACAGCCTTAAAACCGTAAACAATTTATTGATGTTTCTCATATGAAAAGAAAATGAAAATAACAATAATTAAAAGACATTCCTGGGATGGTGTTGAGGGCAAATTCCACATTAGTCTTAACTATTACATAGGTGAATTTCAACAGAATATAGATGGAACACAAAAGTTGATCGAATGGTGAATTAAGCAACTATATATGTTGGCAAGTAGTAGTAGCAGCAGCAGTAGTCCTAGTAGTAAAGTTCACTGGGCATTAATGCCACTGCAAGTCATTTCCCATACCAAAATTCATGGTTTCCTCAGACTCAAATTCTTCTAATACAGGAAATGAAATCAGAGAATTAAATAAATAACTAAACAAAACGAAAGACAAAAGAAAAATAAAACTGTAGAAGATAAAAAGAAGCTTTCCAAATGAATACAAAGAAGAAACCAGCATGCTTCAAACTTCCATCCCCCCCCCCCCCAAAAAAAAAAAACAAAACCAAAACCCCAAAGAAAACATGGTAGAGAATATATATAAATTTGAAGTTAAGTAGGTAATCTTACCGCATCATTGTGAATACCATACAATGATAGAACGAAGCATATTTGATTTGAATCACATACCAGATAGTATCTGCAAAAATAAAAATAAATTTGTGTAGAGAGAGAGAGAGAGAGAGTTTCATTTATCAACCACTTGAAAACTCAAAATTTTAGAGTTTTATGAAAAGCAAAAGAAATTATAACACAAGCATATCATACTCTCCACATTAAATACATTTAGACATCAACATAAACAAACTGAGATAGTGTCGTCAACAGAAGACTTACAGGGGAGCGACACTCTCATGCTTAATGAAGAATAGCACTTTTCCAACTACTGCCACTGCTTTGTTTAGACCCTCTGACAGAAGATCTATAGTGGCTCTTTTGTAAGAGGAATTCACTTTCAGAAGCAGATGCAGACAAAGTAACAGAAAAAAATAATAATAATAAATCAGGTTCACAAAGATCCACAATCAACCACAAACTTAAATACATGGAGTCAGGATTATTACAATTAACAGCATCCAGTGATGATACTAAAGATGCTAGCCGTTTAGCTCTAGCATGTCCCTGAAAAGAAAATTCTTGTTAAGAACCAGCTGCATCTTTATAAAGGAAATTTCAAAGATCTTATAAGGACTTCAGAATGACAATATGTTGGTAGAAATGAAAGTATAGAGTTAACAATCTTCTGACTAGTTGACTGCTGCTTTAAATACTAATCTATGGCAAGAAAACTGACAACATCGTGCATGTGGTTATAAATTTCTTCCCATATTCTCATAAGCAAATGGTCTGAAACACTAGGAACCCTGGGAGTGAAGAAAAATTAATAACAGAACAGATGATCCAAACCACCCAAAATACTGGATTTATATAAATACGGGCTCGTTTGGCAAATCGGTTTCTATTTTTGTTTTTGAATTCTATTTTTGAGAACAAAAACATAAAACAATTTTCTATTGTTTTTTTCGCTAAAAAAGTGTTTGGCAAATTGTTTTTGAAAATTTTTTTTAAAAACAGAAAACTAGTATAATTTTGTTTGAATTACTGTTCTACAAATAATTTTTCTTCTCACACTGATTTATTAGAAAATGTGCAACAATCCAATTTCACCAATACCAAAAAATAAGTTAGAATCAGGGACCCAAAACCAATCAAAATGGTAATATATATATACACACACACATATATATATATATGCTATGGAATGGAACTCAACAAAACATACAAGAGAAAGAGAAATTATCATGGAAATTAAGCAGAGGTCTGTAAATGAACAAAGTTACTCAGTAACATACTCGAACTCAACTCGATTAGACTTGGCTCAAGCTCGACTCGATTATTAATTAAAAGGGTTGTTCATGAATACAAAAATAGACTCGATTATTAAACGATGCATACTCGTTTAAACTCAATTTGACTTGGTTAACATTCATAAACAAGCTCATATAAAGCTTGACTTTGTATGTGTTTATATATATATATATATAAGTATATTCAATAATTTCTGTTATATGTTATAATTTAAAAGTATATTTAAAAATGTATGTTATGTGTTATATGTTATATATTATACTTATATGCTATAATGCTATACGTTATAATTTATAATTGTTTAAATAATTTATGATATATATTATATAATATTATTATTTATGTTATAAGTATACTAATATTAGTATAAGTATGCAAATAATTAAATATAATATATTATTTATGTATATATGTATATATGTATATATGTATAAGTATGTAATATATAATAATATGCACAATAATAGATATAATATTTCTTGATGATGGAAGAAAAATCAAAGAAGAATAAATGAAAACACCGAAAACTGTTTTCGGAAATAAGTATAAGTTGTTTCCAGATTTTTGTTTTTTGATGTTTTCGTTTTCACTTGTTTTTGTTTTTAAAATGGTTTGCCAAACGCACATCACAGCAACAAACAGGCCCTTATGCCATATCGCTGCATTTACAAATAGATGCATTACCCTCAACATATTCTCCAACTTGTCAAGAAGGTTAACCAGCTTTTGAACCTCATCTGTGGCATTGAGACCAGGATCCTTTAAAGCAGCAGCTTCGAATCCACTAAGGGCCCTCTCATAGTTCTCTAGATATTTGTTTACCTGAAAACAGAAAATCCATCAGATAATTGTACGGTTGTACAGAACATGAGTGATTGATTAGTGACTAGCTAGCAACAAGATGCTTATACTCTTCATGTTTTTGTTGCTGTTAGTTGATGCAGAATGAGAAAGGGGCATAGAGGACAATTAGATTACAAAATCGGTTCACACTAAGGCAAGCCACTTCAGTGCTTGATGAGCACAGAAGCTTATAAGGATCCTCCATCAGAAACTAAGGATCTCCATCAACTTTCATCTCCAATTTGCTGTCCTACATCAGCTTGATCAGAGATCCACCCGACATCTAAAACAACTCTTTTTGCTCCAATCTGTTAACTACCCTGCAGCATCTTACTATTACTATCATTGTTTTCTCTATAGTTCTTATCACAACTCTGTTGCCCACCCAAAAAGCTGCATTTACCCATCCCTCAAAATAATCTCTCGAGTACAACCACCAAATCCCTGTATTCCATTCTGAGTTCCAACATAAAAAAGTAGGCTGAGATTGTCCTCACAAAACTTGAGATCCTAGTTCTTTATCCCATCCCCATAGACGGCCTTCTCTCAAACTGAATCAAGATCATCATGAACTGGTGATCTTCCAACAGTGTATACATCAAAAAAGGAGGTTCAACATTTATCCGGTCATAACTTTTCTATTTCTCTTTTTCTTTTCCTTTTTGGGGGGGAGAGAGAGAGAGAGAAGCTGCAACTTACAGTGGCGCAGTTAAAATAAAGGTCTGGATTGGAATTCATTCTTTCATCTTTCTCCTGATATATTATCAAGAATTAGAACTTCTTCAACACTGAACAGGCAAAATTTACAACACAAAGAAAGAAACAAAAAAAAAAAAACTTCTAAAAACAGAGTATGAGAGAAAATTCAACATGCTTAGCAACCCATAAGCATGAAAAAAACCATCAATGGTTCAGAAAATACCAAGAAACTGTTCCTACTCAATAGACTTACAGCATTTTGGTATGCTTTCAAAGACTGCAGAAGTTTGCTATGATCCCAAGCTCCAGTCACAAAAAAACTTGTAAGACACGCATTTCCTAGGTTGTCTGTAAATACGATGAAATCATATTAGAGGATTAGCAACAGAATCAGATGGAATGAACAAGAATTCAGTAAGATTTTCAAGAAAATAAGAAAACTAGAAGTAAAAACAGCAACCTAAGTGTAAAAAAGACATCATACTTATTATAGAAGCACACGGAGTAGTAATATATATCCATGTGCAGCATGAAGAGAAACCAGTCAGGTTATCAACTATGCTCAAATGAAGTAAGCCAGAATTAGATGTAAATCATATTTTTTAAGTCAATATATGTTGGAGAGTATATTGTGCTATGTCACATGTATATCACAATTGAAGAGCTTATATTGTGCTATCAAATTTTTGAAAAAGCCTTACACCAAGAATTCCCATCCTTGACATCCAAAGTAATAGCTTCCCTGCCATGTTGAATGCTTTCCTCAACAAGTTTTGCCTCATTCTCAGTTCCTACAAAACAGGCAATTTTGGCAAGCATAATGATGTCTATATATCAAAAGCCAAAATAAAGTCCTTGTCTTACTACCAAACATAGTGTACAGCATTTGCAAAAAAAGTTACTTGTTTTCCTTTTTTGGTGGGAGGGGTGTGTGTTTATACTCTACTAACCAAGCCCATTCTCCTAACAACAAGATAATGAAGAAAAAGATTACCCATCCAAATTCAAGGGATTTATTCTTATAAAATATTGCAGTGATGTCTTCTCTCTGGCAAAAGAAGACACAGCCCTCTTGTCTCTTAACAAGGCTTCTCTTCTGACTTATACATAGCAAAATAGTTTCTACCCAGTTTATTCCATCAATATTTCTTTTCAGACCAGTTTGACAGATCTTATTTGTTAGGAATAGATCAATTGGTATTCACTGCAAGAGGAAGATAGCAGACAATTGGATTACACTAGATCATGGCACTAGAAAAATCACGGAAGTAATGTTGTTGGGAGTAGAGAGGCATTCTGTAAAGCACTTGATAAATGAAGCTGAGCAAATTTTGAGATCTGATCAATACAAAAGGAACTACATACTTTTCCATGTAGTGTCTTCTAGACTTTCCCGATAAAGTACTCTTAATTGGAAACAGAAAAATAGCAGGCATAAAAGAAAATGCAGATTGTTTCCGCCTTTAATGAAAAAAAAAAAAAAAAAACTAGAAAAGCAAATAAGAATAAAGAATTCACAGCTCAACCTATTGGTAAAAGACCAGATAAAATTTTAAAACAACAAGAGAAAAGTCAAATGTGATTCAGTTTGGGTTTCTCTTGATAAAGAACAGAGGAAAGGGGAATACAATAATGTGCTACAACAGTGCTCAACAAATTGCTTTTTGGTGCTTTATGTCATTTGAATGTCAATTTGGCATGAATTCTTAGTCCATCTGTGAACAAAGTGGTTCGGAAAGATAGTTTCCCACTTGTGGCTTTGCAACTTCACTTGGATGGTAGAGAAGATGATTCTGACAATTGTGAAATTTTTTTTTTTTTTTTGAGAAGTAGAAATATCATTAAAAGCGTAAGGCGCCCCTAATAACATCTGAGAGNATTTTTTTTTTATACACTGAAGTATTAATATCATTAAAAAGCATAAAAGCGCCCCTAAGTACATAGAGAATATATAAAAGGAAAACCAAAAAACAAAAAACAAAAAAAACCCAACCAAAACCAACTGCAAACCCCCAAAAGAACAAAACTACAACAAGGCAAGGCACCCCATACAAACACCGCAAAAGACCCAACACTACATCACCTAGCCAAAGCCACCCTCTTACCTTTACCCCAGCTAGAACAGTCGTCTCTACCATCAAAATTAATAGAGCACTTCAAATTTTTAAGCTCCCTCCTACCTTTCGGTTTAGAGGGAGAAGCCAAGGCCTCATGCCGCTAATCCTTATCAAGAATTGTCAAGAAATCCAAGAGCTAACTCTCATTACCCCTACAAGAGATCCCTAGAAAAGGGAAAAAATCTCCTTCACACATAGCACTGTCTCGGAATAACCACCATTACCAGCAAGTTTATCAATACCAGCCCCATCCACACCATCCATGAACCCAAAGCCCTATCCATTGGAAATAGCCATCCGCAAATAAATCACCAAGTAAATTGCATAAAGTTGCTAAGAAAATATTTCTTATGTGTATGCAAGTATCATGGCTTTGCAACTTCGCTTGGATGGTAGAGGAGCTGATTTTGAAAATCTTGGAAATATTAGTTTATGTTCATCAAGAATACCCATGCTCGTAAATATATATGTAAATTTCATAAAGCTTCTAAGCAAATATTTCTTATGTTAATGCAAGTATCATTCCGAACCACTTTGCTCACAAATGTACCAAGAATTCCTTTTTCTTTTTATATAAGTAAGCAATTTCATTAAAGTGTAGGTGCGGGAACACAAAAAAATAAAATAAAAATAAAAAGTTCCAACCAAATTTACATGCAAATGACTGACATAAAGCACCAAAAGCCCAAAACTTCAAGGCAAACATTTACTGGCTTCTTATATTATCTCCAAAAAAAAAAATGATCACCAAAAGCACCCAAAAAAATCAAGCAAAAGTGGATTACAGGACAAACAGGTTCCAAGAGGGAGAAGAGCCTTGCCTTGAGCCATTTTTCTTTCAAGCATGGACAACTGACAAAGTAATTTTTTGTTAGGACCCTGCATGAGACAAGTTATAACCATCTATCAGTAACTGATATGAAAGCACAAGGGCAGGTCTGGTGATAAGAACAAGAAGTATTTAATATCAGCGATAACCTTGCTTAATGCAAGAGTGAAGCAGTTCTTTGCTGAAGATAGATCTCCCTTCTTCCAAATGCAGTTGCCTAAACATAGCCAAGCATCTGTAAGAGATGGATTCAACTTAACCTGGAGCATGGAATAGCCCAATTTTGAATGAGAACCTCAGCCTGGGCGCTAAAATAAGTTAAACCATTGAAACTAATAGTTGCTTCTCACTTACAGCTTTTGAGAGATGATCCTCTGCTTCTTTCCTATAGTCTGGAAATACATCTAGTATCTTTCCTCTAAGATATTCATATGTTGCACGCTGCATGGGTGATTTCCTTTGTTCTGCCCGAGGACACAATAATTTTTCAACACAACTGAATGAAAAAACCCAAATAATAAATAACAATGGGCATTGACAATCATTTAAGCACTAATCTACTGTCAGCTGTATCATTGACATAAGCAATGTAGAGTGTCATCCCATGTACAGACATACCGCATATGATCATTAAGAAGTTAACAAATGTTGTAAGGTTACCTTATGCTCTCAAAACAATCATTTGTTCACTTCCGCAAACAAATGGCTAGGGTTCAGGTTACGTAATATTCTCAATGCAATCATTTGTTTCATTTATCTCTTCATCCAAAAATCTATACACCACTCAGTAAAACCAAATCAAGAAATCTTCCCAAAAAAAAATAATAATAACCTTAAATATGCACAAAATTGGATTGCCATATCCTAATAGAACTACTGACATACTCTGTACCTATGGTTCTGTCTCTTAAGAAATTCCCCAACAAATTTCAGACGGGAGTAGCCAAAATTTCCCTATCACTCTACCAAATGGGAACAAATGACACCTCAGAGCATCAACATGATTTCCCTAGGGCAAATATAAAAACACAATGGACAATGGTAGATTACATTAGGAACCATTAGTTTTGAAGCAAATGCTTGCATCAATTTCTTGATAATGATATAAATTGGAGACAAAACCATAGGTATCTTTAGTTCTTCTCATTAGTAAGTTACACAAACACCCACCAGGTCTTGAACCTACAACCTCACCTTCCATCCCATTCTTATGGGGGGAGGAAATGCTGTTTGAGGCAGAGCTCATTGATCTACAAAAGCATGGTATCAAGCATTGACCCAATAACATCAAGATACAGAGAAAGAGAATTATACACCTCCATCAATATGTTTTTTTTTTTATATAAGTAATCGAGATATCATTAAACACCATCATCAATAGGTATTTTCAAATAATTAAAAATTTAAATATTAAGCATCTTGTAAACCTAGAGTCCAATCATGTAAAAACCATACAGTCCAATCGTAACCATATAATGTGTTTCATAACTCAGAGTCTTTTTGTATCTCAAATATCAGTAAGATTGTGAGCTGGCCTTGCATATTAAAAGTTTGTGAGCCCTATTTTGAGAAGGCATGTAAACTTTCTCACAAATTGGTAATAGTGGGTCAGTAGCTCATTCATGGGAACATAAGAGACCTGCTATTTGGTTCTGCAGTAGTTAGTATTTGTACAATTTCCCAAATGCATGGACAGTTCAAATGTTCCTTATCCCTCTGTAGACACAGGCAAACTAGTTATATATATGGTCAACCTAGTTTTACTCCTTTATGCGTTTTTGCATCCCATTCTGACCCACAAATGGTCTAGTATAAGGATAACGAAGCAAGGAACAAGTAATTAACATTTATGAATTTTAGTTGACGTAAATAGTCAACTGAACTGATTCTTTGGACACCAGAAATTCCCCTTTGCAAGGGGAAGTAAGAGAGATGTGTGCATAGGAGGCTTGAGAATAGATCATACAAGTTGGTGCGCATTTAAGAAATCCATTTCAAAACAGGTTGGAGGTTCACTTAGTCGATGCCAAACTCGAAATTCTCAAAGTAAACAAGTACCAAATTAACAGAAGAATGTACTCATGTGAATATCTACATTCTATAAACAGTTAACAAGAAAGCAAAACAATAATCAACACCATACAATTGCAAACAAAGCAAAGGAAATTTTCGAAATTCTATTGCCCATTTTTAATCAACTTCAACTTGAGTGGAAGACATTGCAAGAAAACAGCCAGCATTGGCTCCCGGAATTTATCTAAATATTTAATCATTCTAATAGCATTTCTCTTTTTTCAAATCTCTAGAAAATGAGTATATCTCAATTTTCACCACTTATCTATACCCTTTTTTTTAATCCGATTCTGATTTTGAACTTATTATAATGCAATTGTGAAAATAATCAAGCCTAGATTCCATACCAAAATCAAATATCTAACTAGTAGCTATGTTTGTCTATGGATGTAGGAAAATGAAAGACAAGAATTCTTGCAAACTCATAAGTATTTTGTACAACTAGTCGTCTATGTTTTGTTTAAATTATTCCTTCTTTCAACTTTCAATGCTAAAAAGCAGGATAAGAACAACCCTATATCCCATTTTCTCCCTTCTTGCTCAATTTTCTTGGCAGTCAAGCAGTGTACACTACTCTTAACTTGTTGTGACACAAACATAGAGCAAAGAATCGAAATGGATGTTATTGAAATTAAAGAGAACTGACCTGAAGGAACAGAATCGAGGAGCTTGAGAGCGAGATCGGACTGTTTTTGCAGTTTGGAGATTTTCTCATCTAGGTTTGCAGTAAAATACGTGTCCCGAATGTGGTAAAGATCCTCGGCTGCGATTGTGGCTTTGGCCATTGGATCTTCTTCTGCTTGGTTCCTCATCTCAGGGAGAATGCGCAGTGAGCAGAGAATGAACAGAGCGACAAGTGTGAGAGACTACGCACGAAACGCAGCGTTTGTTTCTGCCTGAGGATTTATGGTGTTAAGGAATGCATTATAAACGATGACGTTTATCGTAAGAAGCAGATGGGTCCATGTGCCGCTAATTATATATCAGCGGCAACCTATTTTTGTCGCCGCTTATATGATTGTAACGGTGCCGTTTTGTTATTTAAAAAAGCGGGAACCAATGGCGCCAAGTGAAATTTTGGAACCAAACAAAGACAAAATGGCGTCGTTTTAACATTTCATTTTTCTTGCCATCTCTCTCTCACACTCCTCTTTCGGTCATTTTGTCTCTCACACTCCTTTTCATCTCTCTCTAACCGAATCTCACTTTCATTGCAGAACCAAAAAATTCGACCAATTCAGGTAATTTCATTTCAGTCCCAGATTTTTTTTTTTCTCATGGAAATTCACCTCAACTTTGGTATTTAATGTCTTTTCTTGGGTCTTACTGGAAATTGTAATGTGGTTAGTTGTCTATTTATGTTTTAAAGAAATTTTGGTAGTGGTTTATGAAGGATAACCGAAAGGGTGTGACTCTTTGATGTTTAATTGGAAGAAAGGGGATTTGAATGTAAAACCGAAGTATTCTTAAGTGTTGTTCGATGTTAAATGTAGTTGGATTGATTTTGGTTATATTGATTGTACTGAGAGAAATTAATTTGAGTATTTGATGTTGTTAACTAATTGAAAATCTGCAAGTATACCCACCTAATAAATAAGCATATTTTCTGAGAATCTTTAGGAATTTATTTGTAGGCCGTGAATTCCTTTTGTTTTGAGCATCATTAAGTCTGATTAATGTTTGAATAATTGAAGATTATTTTGTTGGTTGTTTTTCGGTGAGAATTGTTTGGAGTGATGATTTTATATACCCTTGTGTGGTTGCCAGTATTGATCTTGTGTGCTGCTTCTTCTAGCTTGTTGTTGTTGAGCTCAAGTTCTCATTTTAATACAATTTTAATAAAATATTCTTGCTTTAGTGCTTAGGAGAGCACTTTTATCAAATGTTAATAAAACATGCATGTATATATACAACCAATATTACAAAAACAACATGTAACTTAACTTATTTCACCAAAACAGTAGGTATATGAATATCCAACCAAAATTACAGAAACAATATGTAACTTAATTTATCTCACCAAAACAGTAGGTATAACTCAAGCAAGACTAGGATTACAACTAAACCTCAATCAAAGGTCGCAAAATTGTGTTTAGAGAAGTTTTTATTTTAGACGTCAACATAATATGATTTCATTTTATGGTGGTATGGATTCCAAATTCTATGTGAAAGAATTTTTCCAATATTCTCAACTTAAAAAATATAAAAACAAAATTCCCATACTTAGAAGGTGGAAAAAGTGAGAGAAATTGAAAAAGACTAGCCATTTTATATAAGTAGCCTATAACCCACACTTTGTGCGGAGTTTTTTATTATATACAAATATAATAGCCTATAACGTGTTATTAGATATTATATTAGATAATATAATATGATCTAAATATTGTGTTGGATTGCTCCGGAACCTTGCAAAACGCGCCCTCCACATGGATCGAGTAATTCTGACTTGGCACTAATAAGTTTATGGACCTTAAGTAATGAAGCTTATGATTAAATGTAGGGAAGAAGTAACTTGTGATAGGGACATCGAGATGGATAAGAGTTGGATGCAGGAACCTACTCGATGTTCAGAGCAATATGAAGAAGGTGTTTAAGTATTTCTGAGAATGGCAAGTAAATGTTTGGTTGTAGGTGATTTGATGAGGTGTCCATGTCATCACTGTTCAAATCAATATTATCGTTATATTGACTTGGTGGAGTATCACTTGTATATGAACGGAATTGAACGCACATACACTCGATGGATATTTCACGGGGAAAAAGATCTGTGTAGGGTAAATGTGACTAGCAATACAGAAATGGTAGATAGAGATGGTCCCATCAATATAGAAATCAAGGACGACATCCATTTACCTGAAAAAGAAAATGATTCGTCGTGGTCGAGGAAGATTAGTGAGGTTGTCTACAACCATTGCGACCTACATTAGAATCGTTGGACCAAGGTTCCAGCTGAAATGAAGTTGATTTTAGAAAATCATGCGAAGGTACGACTCTCATTGTTTATGTGTATTATACCACTTGCTACAAATAATGTGACAAAGTTTTGAATATTGTTTTCGTAATTACAATGTCTCAAACTTCCTTCAACTTGGATTTGCAACACATGAAGGCATTAAGATATACAATGGGTCGTAGTTATTCCAAGATTCGCTCCAACCTACACTTAAAAAACTACATAATTCATTTTAAAGGGATTAATGGGGAAGATTTGGCGGATGCAGCCAATGCTCAATCCAAGGCAAGGGCCAATGTTCCAGAAGGTCTTTGTCGAGAACAATGGCCTAGGATTTGTGAATCATTTGAAAACTCTACGTTGAAGGTAAATATATCTTATTAATCTGAATAGTTAATTAAGATTGATAAGATTTACATACAGCTGTAAGAAATCTAATGAAAATTTGATTTTGGGTTGAAATTCTTTAGATTCGGTCCAACCGGAATAAGAGAAATAAAAGTTACATGAAAACAAATCACACCGCTGTCACCTCATCATTCGTCAAGGTTATTCACAAGAAGGTAAGAATTCTATAGTATTACATTATCAATGTAAAGTTCTTAAGTGTAATGGTTAATTATGTATATTATGTGCAAACAAAGCTAATTGGTGCCAAGTCTGGTGCTCTCGAATTGTATAAGGACACCTACTTAAAAAAGAACGGTAATTTTGTGAACCAAGATGTTAAGAGATTATATGTAAGTAAATGAAATGTTTATTTGTAATGAAGAAAAATAATTAACTAGCATGAATTATTTATTTAATGGCATTATAGATTGTGCAGGATGAAATGAAATCAAAAGCAAACTCCGACAGCATGACCCAAGAAGAAATAGTGTCGCAAGTGCTAGGTGGGCCACACTCAGGATATGTTAGAGGAATGGGGTGTGGTGTCATACCTACCCAATCAAGTTCATCTCTACCGCGTTCCGCCTCCTATTCCAACAACCATGATGAATGCAAGATCAAACAGCAAGAAATTGAGAAAAAACTAGAAGAGATGGAGGCAGAGATAAAGGCATCGCAAGCTAGGCTGTGGGAAGAGATGTGGTTAGAGATGGAGGCATTGCAAGCTAGGATGCGGGAAGAGATGCGGTTAGAGATGGAGGCATTGCAAGCTAGGATGCGAGAAGAGATGCGGTTAGAGATGGAGGCATTGCAAGCTAGGATGCGGGAAGAGATGCGGTTAGAGATGGAGGCATTGCAAGCTAGGATGCGGTTAGAGATGCAGGCTGAGATTGATAAGCTACTACTTCATCTTGGAGGGTTAGAGAATCTTTCCAATCGCTTTTATTTTTTCACACACACATATCAAGTAATTGTTTGAAAGATCATTGATTATGATATGTATTCTGTTCTTCCTAGGCATGGAGGGAGCTCTCATGGAAGTCAATCAAGCCCAGGCAAATTTTGAGGGATCTTTGATTGTAGTTATTTTAAGAGATTGTACAATAGTATAAAAGATTCGAACAAGTATGGTTTGTATTAAAGGGTAAGAGATGCAGACAATTTTCAATTTAAGAATTTCGAGTAGTAAACCTTCCTTAACATGTTTATCAAGATTAAAGAACTTTGTGTAAACAATGCAAGGGAGTCAAATTATAGAACATGAGTTTCTTCTTAAGTGTATGCAGAAATTGCGGCGCTAAAGGACTCAAGTGATGGTAAGTTGTTTCAATTCTATTGTCATTTAGTTGTTGGTAGAAGTATTGTAAAATGTAGCAAGCGGGAGGCTTGCATGGAATTATAAGGATGAGTAGAATGAGATTTGGAGTGTTTGGCCACTGATTATATATGTTCAATGATTCGTGGTTGTTATATCTATTGGTTGGATTTATGGTTTTGTATTTGCTGAGTGTCTAACATTTCATTGTTTAGGGTTTGTGGTTTTGGTATTTTTGTGGCTAGTTTGAATAAGCATATGCCCTCTAAATGCACTTTGATTATTGATTTTCTTAATGCAAATTGCAATGAATGTGTTGTGTGTGTGTGAGTGAGTCTTTGTTGTTTATATTTGAACTTTGTTCAAGAATCTTGTTTTTAATCCCAATGAAGAATTGATGTGAAATTTAATAGTAGTGGACTGGAGTTCTATTTAATGAGCAATGGATTCTGAGGGATTGTCTTTTGACATTATAGAGTTGCAAATTCAAAATAGTGGTCATATATTTGTCTGTGAATTTATTAGTTTGAACTATAATTAACTCGGTCTCCAATTTCATTTCATCATGTTTTTGTGTGAACATTTGGTGGAACATTTAGTTGATTCATGTATACATTTGTGGAACATTTTGAGAACATGGCGTTGTGTTAAAAATGGTGCCATACCAAGTTATGTAGAGTCTAATTCCTTAAATATTATTTTGAGAACAGGGAGAAACGTCTGCATATCATAGAGTTTTTAATGATTCTGCTGTTATGTTCTTCCAACTTCTTTCAGCATGTTTGTTATCTTGTTGGTCATCATTTTTTTTTCACATCGTTACATATGTTGGTTGATTGCTAAAAGCAATTGAGTGTTTTGTCATGCATAACATAAGTAACTTTGAATACTTTATGCAATATACATGCCTTATGTATTTAGTTTGAGATAATTATGATGTTGATTCTTGCATATATACTGTAATGCATCGAGTACTATTGTGAGTAAAAGTTATTACCGTCATGCAAGGGTCTGTTTTAGTTTCTAGATTTGGGGTTGAATGAAATCCAAATGTAAATTATGTCTAATGAGAACTTTAGTTGCTAGGCTTGAATATATATGATTGTATTTATATTTTTAATTTAATGTAAATCATATTTTACTCAAATAAGGTGTGGATCATAATTGTATGACGTAAGAGTTTAATGGTAAGTTTGGCAAGTAATTATTATTTTAATAAAAACAAATACATTTTTTTTTAATGTTTAAGTGCATTAGTGAATAACATAAGTTGCAACTAATGAAAGATCATTAGTGGCAACATCCAATTCGGTTTTAAACTCTTGCGTTGACATTTAATATTAGTAGGGGTGACATTTGTCGTTGCTATTTAGTGATCATCAGCACCAGTACATAATGTTGTTGCTAATGATTATTAGCGTCAACCACATTAGTAGTGACATGTCACCGCTAGTGATGAATAGCAATGACTTTATCACTTTTATCGGTTGCATATTATCGCCGCTAATGAGCTACTTTTTTTAGCAATATATAATTCGCCGGATGCAAAAGATGAATGAAATGGTCAGGAGATATAACCATGGCTGGAAGAAATGGCTAAAAATGCGCATTAATTATCCCGGTTCAGTTGGAATTAACTTATGGTGCAGTTTATGATATTGTTCATCATTTTCAAACATTTCCAAGATTCTTTGGTAAAGTTAATTTGTTCTTTTTTAAAGAACTCTTAGATTTTATAAAATTAATTATTAATATTAATTAGTAATATACGGATATTGACCTCATTCCTGTTTGAGTTGAAGATTATTAGAAATTAATGTTTTCAGTATGTTATGGATTATGGGTTATGTTTTATTAGAATTTATAATTAGTACGTTTTATTAGTGACTCTTTAGCTTCTTTTTTTTTTCTTTCAAGGTAGAGTCTTTTTTGTGTACCAACTTCTGTCAAGCAAACTTTAAATCCGTGCAAAGTAATCCCTCCACATATAAAACTTTAACATTTTGTTTTCAAGTAATACTTAAAAAAAAAAACTTAAGTTTCCTTGAGTCCTCTCCTAGCATTACTCTTGCATGACGTTAATGATTGACTGTGATAACCAAAATAAATGGTCAGGATTCAGTATTAAGTTTCTTTTTATTCTTCTTCTTCCCAATATGCAATTGGCAATAAGGAAACTACACAATAACATATAACTCGCTTCCAAAAAAAAAAATATTTGGCAAAAAAATTTTGTTATGAATTTTTTGTTTGAATACTTATAAAAAGTGATTAAAGGTGAAATAAGAATTGAAATTTTTTAAGAGAAAATGAAAAAAAAAAATAATAATATAAATTGTTTGGTAATGATTTTGAAAAATATTGACTTTCTTTTAGAGAAGTTATTAAAAAAAAAAAAGAAAAAAAAGTAGAGTTTGTTTTCAAAAGGTCCCATCCTCTCTCCACTCGTAGAATCCGGTAGAAGGATTATCGTGGGACGAATTAGGCCAAGATATTTAAATATCCAAAGGGTTTGACTTTAATTTCTTTGTTCATACAACTTTAATCATATAAAAGTACCACACACCCCCCCCACCAATAAAATTGGATTAGGACCTGCCATCTGATTCCTTTGTTTTTTTCCCCTACTTTCTTTTGTTTTATACATAGTTAATTGATAAACACTTTATATAATAATAAGCTGGCTAATCTCAATTTGTTAGTTTAAAATCGCGATTTAACTGTGATACACATGATATGCCTCCCCCAAGTTGAGTGGAATTGCAGTTTTGAAACCAACCGACAAAAAAAAAAAAAATTAAAACCAACCAAAACACTCGGGACTCTCCACTCAAGCTTTTCGGTTTGTTCAGATTCTCATTCATCGTCACATCGTTTACTTTGAATCACATATCTAACAAACTTTAGGAATTTGAATACTTTATTATTATATTTCTGAGATTTTTTTTTCTTTCTTTTTTTCTTATTTTAGCGTTGATCTCGCACTCAGGGACGTAACAAGGGGCCATGGCCGCCCCTTGTTTTCAGCTTCTTCTTTTTTTTTTTAAATTTTTTATTAAATTAAATATATATGTATTTTTAAGCTTAAAAATTAAATTTATTCTTATCAAAAATATATTTAACCCTCATTCATACTTTGATCCCTCTAAATGAGAAATTATGATTTTAGTCGGGAGCAAAACTGTCCCGGCCATTGAGGGGACTATTATCCTCCCAAATTTTTTAAAAATCCCTTTAAAGTTTATGTCTTTTTTATGAGTTTATTTTCTTAAAATTATTTTTTTTTTTTCAAAAATCTTTTTTTTTAAGTTCTGTCCCCCTCACTTGAAATCTTAATTCCATCCTTGGTTCTATCTATGTTCACGCGCAGAGGCGGAACTAGCCTTTAGAGTTTGGGGATAAAACTAAAATAAATAAAAAATTAGGGTGATAAAATTTTAATTTTAAAAGGGTTCTAAAAGTTTTTTAAAAAAAAAATGAAAAAAACATGATAACTTTTAGCCTCCAAACCATAATTAAGGATGAATAAAACATATTAACTCAATAAAAATTTACGTGAGATAAACATCAAATATTCAAAATATAAAGAATCATTATTTTCTTTTTTTCTTTTTTCTTTTTTCGTTTTTCAGTTGAGGAGATGTGGAAAGTGGCCAACACAAGACACCCCATGGATAAAGCTTGTGCCCTTTTCACTTGTCCGTGTTGAATCTGTTGAATCTGTTGATTACGTGACGAGGCCACCGCCACGTTACCAGAAAACAGCCAAGAAAATACCATGAAAATGAAAACAACAAACGAAAAAAAAAAACATCCTAGAAAATTCAATCCCCAACAGCTACGTGTTGTAGGCCCCACACGCATTCACAGCTAAAAAATTCACGTGTCAATTGAGACATCAATGCATGTACCTTCGCAACCTTTTCGCGTTTTCCCACCACCACTTTCACCACTCTCTCACGCACACGATTTGTTCATACTCTGTTTTTCCATCGAACTTTCCGGCTGCTGCCATTGACTGCCTCCCAGTCATTCCCTATATAAATCTCTCTCCCACCAAACCCCGTAAACATTTTCCTAACCAAATTTTACCATTTTCTTGGTTTTTAATTTTCGTATAATGGGGAACTATATTTCATGCACTCTGGCCACACCTTTGATCAAGACCAACAAGGCGGCGAGGGTGATCTTCCCGGGCGGTCAAGTCCGGCACTGCCGTGAGCCCGTCAAGGCCGCCGAGCTAATGCTTGAGTGCCCCAATTTCTTCCTAGTCAACTCTCAGTCCCTTCACATTGGCAGGAGATTCTCCGCCCTCGCCGCCGACGAGGAGTTAGAGTTTGGCAACGTGTACATCATGTTTCCCATGAGGAGAGTCAACTCTGTAGTCACGGCAGCCGACATGGCGGCTCTTTTCATGGCGGCCAACTCGGCGGCTAAGCGGATATCCGGCGGGAAGGTCAGGGCCTTGCCCGAGTCCGGCGGCGGTGGAAGGCAAGAGGTGGGGGTTACGGCGGAGGAGGAAAGTGGTCCAAGATTGAGTTTGGATGGAGTTGAAGGGTTTGCAGCGCCGGAGTTCAAGTATAGGTTATCTGTTTGCCGGTCAAGGAAGCCAGGGTTGGAGACAATTACAGAAGAGTCAATTTGTTCAAGATAAGTAGGATGGATATATGGGAAATATATATGTGTTTGTGGGTTAATTTATTGAGTAGGTATTTATAATTTCATCTAACTGTTCTATTAATTGAAATTGCTCTCAAACTTTTTGCATGGAGAGGAATTGATTGCTGATTTCTTTTGGATTGGGAAGATCTTTATTTACGATTGGGAAGATTTTTATTTAAATTATGATATATTGCTAACGAAAATTTAATATATTTTTATAATGTTTTTGTGGTTTATGTTGTAAAAAAATTTTGAATTAAAAAATATCTTTTACCTTTAAATAAAAAATGTCTCTCTTATAAAGCGAAGAAAAAATATTTTAATTTTTTTTTGTCTAAAAAATATTTTATATTTTGAATATGTAATATTTTTTAAGTCGTTGAATATGAAAAATACTTAAATTTAAGTAATTTAAAAATTTATACTTTTAAAAAAAAAAAACAAATTATAGGACATCTTGATCCATTTACCGACCCCTGGTTAAAAAATTGATGTAGGGAAGATGACGGGCTCTGTTTGTGTTGGTGGATAATTAAATAAGGTTCATTAATGGCTGTAAGATTTAGAATAGTCAATTCGAAGAAAAAAAAACAAAAAGGAAGAATAATATCACTTTTTCCAGTGGATAATTAAATAAGGTGCATTAATGGCTGTTAGATTTAGACTAGTCAATTCGAAATTAAAAACAAAAAACAAAGGAAGAATAATATCACTTTTTTCGGTCCATACCCATTAAGTTCTTCTTTTTCTTTTTCTTTACAAGACCTTTTTTTTTTTTTTCTCCAAGCTGATCTTCTTTACCGTGATTTCCGGGCATAGTTGGTAGCATATGGTATGAATTACATACGTGTTTTATTCGATTCAATTATTTTTATGAAACAGATAAATAAAAAAAATTAAAAATAAAAAAAATAAGAATGAATAAAAATTTGCATGACTATATTACAGAAGTTAAAATAAAAAGACTATATATACTAAACCATTTCTTTCATTATTTTTCTAAATTAGAAGCACACTTATGTTATCTCAACATAATTCCATAACCTATTGTTAAAGATCAACTATTTAGTATTTTGAATTAAGTAAATAATATGGTGAGCATATATTCTTCTAATTTTCCATCGCACTTTCAAGCTAAATGATAAAGAAAATACATTCTACTTATTTTCTCATGTTAAAATAGTTTTTCTTCAATATTAATAGGTCAAAGACAACAAAAATATAAGAATAAAAAATATGAAAACTAATTTAATGTCTAATATAGGTAAGCAATCATAAAATAAAAAATAAATAAATAAGTAATTGGTTTTGACAGTATTGTTTTTTTATGAAAATAATACAATTTAGTATGAAGACCAGTTATAATAATTAAATGACTATTAACGTTGGCTTAAATTTGAATATTTTTATCCAAATAAGATATAAAATTATTTTAATATTCAAGGACAAAACCAAGATTTTCATCCACGATGTTAGATATAACTCTAAAATTTAAATATAAAAAAATATAGTTTTTTTAATATATAATTTTTTTTTTGTGAGTACTTTCATTTATTTAAAGAGCAACAAATTACAAAGAATAACAAAAACAGAAAAACAACAAGAGCTAAACAACTGGAAAACCTAATCCAGACAGACAACTAGAATTTCAGCATGACAAGAAACCCAAAAAGGTGGAACTAACCTAGAAATGCAGCAAATGAAAGCTACGGCCCAATATAATGAATAAAACCATCGGAGAAAGTACGAATATTCCTAAAAACTTAGATCTGATCTAACTTATGAGGAAACCGAACAAACTAGAAAACTTAGATCTACTCCAGCTTCTAAGGAAACTGAACAGATTAGAGAAAGAACAATAAAAAAAGGGTTTCCATTACAGACTATGAGTCTAAAGCTCTACCGGTTCAAGTTAAGTTAATAGCAATAACAACACAACATAAAATAGAGAAAATTATAGGGAAAAACAAAACAAAACAAAACAATAAAAGAACAGCGATGACAGAGGAAGGCGGAAAGGCCTCGGTTGCTGGCCGGCGCGTAAAAACCACGCTCTGGCAGTGGGTGTCGGAAGACCGAGAACCACCATAGGAGACTAGTAAAAGCGGTAGTGAAGCGACATGCGCAATAAAAGATAGTCCACACGTGCGGAAGAAGTGCCTACAAGTGAAATCTAATCGCAAGCGCGTGTAGCACATGCTCTAGCGCGTGCTTGTCTGGTGGCGATGTGACTTATGGCGGCAGGAATCGGCAAAGCCCAAAAACATAGTAGAGGGGTGCGTGTATAGATGAAGCTTTTCAAAGTTGATAGATTTGGTTTTGAAAAAATTAAATTCAAAAACTTTAAAAACGAGGTAGATCTAGGGTTGAGAATGGCTTGAGGGGGTGGAAACTGGTCATCTTATGGTGGAAGAGTGGACGATGAGGCTGCTGTTCAGGGATAGGGTCTCCGAAGAGACAGATAGAGCTCCTAAAGAGGCGAATTTAGCCTATAAAGAGGCGGGAAGGGAAGGAAAAAAAAGGAAGGGGGGAGTAGAGGGGAAATTGGGGGAGGAGAAGAGAGCGATTTGCCTTCGGACCACTCCTTTGGGTTTTTTTTTTTTCTCCACAAGTTTGAGTTGTTAATATATAATTGACTTGTGAGTAAATCTTCAAGTTTTTTATAAAAACATGTGTTTTATGGCACTATTCATATTTAGAAATTATTATATAACTCATATCAACTTTAAAATTTAAATGTACAAAAAGAATGGAAAAAAAAAAAAAAACAATGTCATTTAATCTGTGCTAACCCTTCTAAAAGATGAATAAGATCCTCTCCATTTCAAATTCAGCTGATTAATGTTAAAAGATGGATAAAATTGTCTTTAATTTTAAAATTAGGACAATTTTACTCCTCGTATTCGTACTAATCGGTTTCTCTCTATTTCATTTATCCTTCTCCTTTAAAGAAGTGTCAGGGCTTTTTTTGGATTTAGGCTCAAGTTCTTAGGATTTGTTTAGGTTTACGATTTTTAAAAAGTGTGATTTTGAAATAGCGATTTTAAAATGTAAAATTTGAAAACGTGTATTTTTAAAAAGGAATTAAGCGTTTGACAATATCTCAGTTTGACGTTTAAAATCGCAGTTTAACCTTTTCATTTTTAAAAAAGCATCCCTTACTAGAAATTTGAAAACACAATTTTTTTATATTTTTAAATCATAATTTTTTAAAAACATAACTCCCAAACAATTTACTTTTTATAATTTAATTTTAAATCACATTTTTTATTTACAAAATCACAATTCTAAACACTCTAATGAGATAAGAGAGTTGAACACAGCACTCACGTCCATATAATGGATCACACTTACGGAAGCATAAACCGCTTGCGCACAAATTGTCATATAAAGGATAAGAGGCCCCCTTATTTGATTACAAACAAAATAAAAAATAAAAAAAGGATAAGAGGGCCCACAAGAGGGCTTTTTTTTTCTTTTTCTTTTTTTATTTGTAAGTACAAGAGGGCTTTAAGTTACACGATAGAGTTTAACCCTTTTTTTTTTCAAAATTGATCCAATAAAGTTGTAAACATGATGAAGAGATACTTTGACCATCATATTCAAATTAAGTCTTTTTCCGCAATTTTCTAAGGTTAAAAAATAGTTATATTCTCAATCTAGCGAGATTACTTGCATACACAAAAAGCAATAAAAAACTTAAACACTCTCGATCACACTTAATACCCTCTCACCCTTGCCAAGACAAAGATTTACATTAAGTAGTAAACCAAACCCCTTTTTTTTTTAATTAAAAAAGTTGCGGAGAGAGACCAGTTGTGATTATTCTATTTAAAGAAACTCTACAATAACTTCTTTTATATTTTTTATATATCGATCATTTAAATATTCTTTAAATTAACTGCGAAGAAAGAGAGACAAAAAAGAAACCATTTAAATATTGTTTCAAACAAATGCGAGAGAAAAGAAATAGTCCACACGCACAGTGAAAGATAGTCCACACATGCGGAAGAAGCGCCTACAAGTGAAATCTACTCGCAAGCGCGTGTAGCATATGCTCCAGCGCGTGCTTGTCTAGTGGCGACATGACTTGTGGCGGCAGGAAGCGGCGAAGCCCAAAAACATAGTAGAGGGGTGCATGTATAGATGGAGCTTTTCAAAGTTAATAAATCTAGTTTTAAAAAAATCAAATCTAAAAACTTAAAAAGGAGGTAGATCTAGGGCTGAGAATAGCTTGAGGGGGTGGAAACTGGCCATCTTATGGTGGAGGAATGGATGATGAGGTTGCTGTTCAGGGTTAAGGTCTCCGAAGAGACAGATAGAGCTACTAAAGAGGCGAATTTAGCCTATAAAGAGGCAAGAAGGGAATGAGGAAAAAGGAAGGGGGGAGTAGAGGGGAAATGGGGGACGGAGAAGAGAGCGATTTTGCCCTCGGACCACTCCTTTGGTTTCTTTTCTTTTTTTTCTACAAGTTTGAGTTGTTAATATATAATTGACTTGTGAGTAAATCTTCAAGTTTTTTTTTATAAAAACATGTGTTTTATGGCACTATTCATATTTAGAAATTATTATATAACTCATATCAACTTTAAAATTTAAATGTACAAAAAGAAAGGAAAAAAAAAAAAAACAAACAATATCCTTTAATTTGTGCTAACCCTTCTAAAAGAGGAATAAGATCCTCTCCATTTCAAATTCAGCTAGTTAATGTTAAAAGATGGATAAAATTGTCTTTAATTTTAAAATTAGGACAATTTTATTCCTCTTATTCGTACTAATCGGTTTCTCTCTATTTCATTTATCCTTCTCTTTTAAAGAAGTGTCGGGGCTTTTTTTGGATTTAGGCTAAAGTTTTTGGGATCCGTTTAGGTTTACGATTTTTAAAAAGTCTGATTTCGAAATAGCGATTTTAAAATGTGAAATTTGAAAACGTATATTTTTAAAACGCAGTTAAGTGTTTGACAATATCTCAATTTGACTTTTAAAATCGCAATTTAACATTTACATTTTTAAATAAGCACCCCTTACTAGAAATTTGAAAACACAATTTTTTTATATTTTTAAATCGTAATTTTTTAAAACATAACTCCAAAACAATTTATTTTTTATAATTTAATTTTAAATCACATTTTTTATTTACAAAATCACAATTCTAAACAAACTTCTAATGAGATAAGAATGGATCACACTTACGGAAGCATAAACCGCTTGCGCACAAATTGTCATATAAAGGATAAGAGGGCCCCCTTATTCGATTATAAAAAAAAATAAAATAAAAGAGGGCCCACAAGAGGGCTTTTTTTTTATTATTTGTAAGTACAAGAGGGCTTTAAGTTACACAATAGAGTTTAACCCTTTTTTTCTTTTTTTCTTCAAAATTGATCCAATAAAGTTATAAACATGATGAAGAGATACTTTGACCATCATATTCAAATTAAGTCCTTTTCCGCAATTTTCTAAGGTTAAAAAATAGTTATATTCTCAATCTAGCGAGATTACTTGCATACACAAAAAGCAATAAAAAACTTAAAACACTCTCGATCACACCTAATACCCTCTCACCCTTGCCAAGACAAAGATTTAAATTAAGTAGTAAACCAAACCCCCCTTTTTTTTCTAATTAAAAAGGTTGCGGGGGGAGACCAATTATGATTATTCTATTCAAATAAACTCTACAATAATTTTTTATTTATTTTTTATATATCGATCATTTAAATATTCTTTGAATTAAATGCGAAGGGAAAGACAAAAGAGAAACCATTTAATTATTATTTCAAACAAATGCGAGAGGAAAGAGATAAAAAAAGATTAAAAAAAAATTATAATAAAATAATGTTAAGTAAATCACTTTTGCTTTCATAAATTTAGAATACAACTTTTAGTTCTCTTGGTA
>FXXK01000760.1:42766-63711 GCA_900184695.1 Betula pendula | reverse complement strand
AAGTAATGATAGATGTCATCTTTTGGTTCCTCTTGTGTCTGGACTAAGATTCTTTTCGGTTCAAATAAATTGAAGAGTATTCAATCAGTAAAAATATGAGGGCAACTTTGTCCTTTTACATTTTTTTTGGACAAAATTGCCTTCATGTTTATACTGACCTGATAAACTGGAGAGGATTCCTATATCTTGTATCCACCCAAAATTAATATAATTTTTAAAATTACTATTAAATTTGTAATGAATTAATATTGAATTTTTATTCGATGATAATTTTGAAAAATTACGTCAGTTTTAGGTTAAACGAGAGTGACTTCTATTGTTACTCAACATTTTAGAACATTTTTTTAAGAGGAGATCAAAGAATACGGTTGAGGAGAACTTTTTGATTGGTGCGTACGTTCAGCTAACAAAAACATAAAAACACTGGAAAGTAAAACTTTGTTTTAATTTTTGTCCAATGAAGTAATTACAGCTGCAGTTTTGAGAAAAAGTGGAGTAATCTATGCATGCGTGCGTGACCTCTCCAGTAACCCATGGATGGAGGCATTCACGAATGCATTGCCAATTTTCCGAGAATCCATTAATTAATTACTCATTTACAGGTGGACATTAAGAGTTATTAATTAACCATTGCTCCCTATAAATAAATAATCATCCATACATATCTTCGTTGAATAAACACTCTTAGACTGACATCTTTATCATTTACTTCAATTTAAGTGGTTATATATATTGAGAATGGGCGGCAATTTAGGTAAAGGAGGTGGTGGCGGTTGCTCAAAGGGTGGAGCCAACGGTGGCATGATGGTTGCTCCGGGCAGTGGAGGAGGAGCCTAGATCTCAAGGGGTACGTACTTTTGAGAGCAACCCCAAGCAGTGGCGGAGTCAGGATTTTGATTCAGAGGGGTCAAAATTATCGTTTTAAAAATTAATTAAAAAAAAATTACAGCCTGTTGTGACAAAACTACACAACACAGTCGAACAAAAATTAAAGAATATAACTAACGAAATAAATAAACAATTCATCAAAATTTATTTATTGTTTAAAACATATAAATGTAATATATAATTTATTTTGTCATACCTAACACATTACTTTATTCAATTGTCTTTGACGAGTCTTCATATTTTAGAATCGCTCAATGTTTTCTTCAATACTAATACTCTTAAATATATACTTAACTAGACAATTAAAATATGTAACAAATACTATATATTTATAAATAAATAATTTTTAAAAAGCAATCTAAATATAAAAAGCTTATGACATATTTGGTACACGGAATGACCATTCCTCTTAAATGCTATCGGAATGACTATTTGAAGGTTGATTAATTCCATTCCTTTCATTCTTAATATATGTTATTTTAAGGTTAGTTATTCTGTGTACCAAACATAATCTTAATCAATATAAAATTTTGATTACAAATTTTACATACTTGAAACTTTTTATAAAATAATAAAAAGAAATCGATTTAAATTGTTGTAGGCTCGACATAGGAAGAAATCATAAATCACAAATTGTTCAATTGTTGAATGGAATTCTTATTCTCTAATTTGTGAAATAGGCAAATAGCACAATCCTTGACCACTTGGACCAAGGAAATTAAATGTCCCCTTGATGAGGAGGTCGATCATCAATGAAGCAAATAATACCTTGACTCGATGAAATAATAAAAGAGACATGCTATTCCTTCATCTCTTTTTCAAATTTATTATTGGATCTATAAGACCCATACGTGGGTCCTACATAATCCATGCATGACGTATTTGAAAAAAAAAAATGCATCGAGATGGATGGGAGATAAAAAAAAAAAAAGTATTTCTCATAATAAAATCAATAGGTCTTGAATCCTCTTGAGGAGAAATTTTTCATTGGTGCGTTCAACTAACAAAAACAGAAAAAACACTAGAAAGAAGAGAGCTGGGTGCAACAACGTATATAAGATTAAAGGTTGAACCTCGTTTTTATTTTAGTCCAATGAAGTAATTACAGCTGCAGTTTTGAGAAAAAGTGGAGTAATCTATGCATGCGTGCGTGACCTCTCCAGTAACCCATGCAGGCATTCATGCATGCATGCATATTGCCAATTTCCCGAGAATCCATTACTCATTAATTTACAGGTGGGCAATGAAAGTTATTAATTGACCATTGCTCCCTATAAATAATCACCCATATCTTCGTTGAATCAACACTACTCTTAGATTGACATCTTCATCATTTAGTACAATATTTTAAGTAGCTACATATTTTGAGAATGGGCGGCAAAGGTGGCGGCGGAGGAGGTGGCAAAGGTGGTGGTGGTGGTGGAGGTGGTGCCAAGGGGGGTGGTGGCGGAGGTGGTGCCAAAGGCGCTGGCGGTGGTGGTTCCTCAAAGGGTGGTGGCATGATGGTTGCTCCGGGCAGTGGAGGAGGAGCCCATATCTCAAGGGGTACTTTTGAGAGCAACCCCCAGGGCTATTTTTCTGGCCTTCACTCTAGTGAAAAAGGAACTAAATAGATGCTAGCAATTGGAGCTATTGAAATTAATGTTGCTTTATATATGGGTTATATGGTGGAATAAATTAAAGCAACGTATCCTTCTAATTGCTTTTGTTTTGTCATTCGCTTTACATTCTCCTTAGCATCTTCAATCTTATATATATAGGATTCAGGTATTATTCTATACACACAACAATCATTTCCTTCTCTTTTTTCCACCCCTCTCATCTCCAATTGATTTAGTCATCGGAGGGGCCTCACTAGCAAGCCCAATGAACCACGCTAATGGCCTCATTTCCTTTTACAGGTAGAGTCCTCCCTGGAAGGCGGCTTGGAGCCACTGTAGAAAACCGGACCTCTAACTGTGTTTGATCCATTCCTTCTAAAATTTGTAGAATGAAATGAAGGCAAGAAAACAGAAAAGCTATTAGAGTGGATGCAAAAAAGAAAAGAAAAGATACGCACTTGTATCATACCGGATGAACAATTCGAATCAACTTTTTGTGTTTCTTTTTTTTCCTAATTCAATGAAAAAAAAAAGGGTTAAAAGAAGAACAATTTGAATCAACTAAGTGTAGAAGGGCAACAACGCAACATATCGTGTATGGTTCTGATATGATGATAATTCACAGTAAAACAAATTAAGAAAATAGATAGCATGCAACTCTCGAGTCTATTAGAGAACTTTTTTGACACATTTAGTTAAATGCCTCGACAAAATAGTCAAAAACCATTAGGAATGCTCTCATGAGGCCACTCTGCCTTTTTATATTAAATTACGAAATGCCCTCCAGTAAAAAATAAAAACTTAAAAAGAAAAAAAATGGTAATTGAAAGGATGGAGCGTGACAGTTGGTCGTAGTTTATGGGGGTAACGTGTAAATTAACGAGCTAGTAGTTAAAGGAGGTTTAAGTGTAACTAACCAAAATAATTTTGTCCAAATTCTCAATTACCTTTCCCCTAAAACCACATGAGATTGTAAAATTCTCGTAGCCCAAAACACAAAATACACAGAAAACTTAAACCAGTGTTTGACAAACGAAAATGACCCAAGCAAAAGTTAATTCCAAAATGAAAATTGAAATGAGTTGCTAATTACAAGGAAAGCAGCCATATATATTAATTTACCACAATAACACTTGCTATCTAGATTATTAAATTAATTTGAACTTGTCCCAACGTCTAGAACTAGCTAGTGCTCAAATATCAATATCGTAAATATAGCTAGAGGCATGACAATTTTCACATGCAAATATTGAGGTAATTTGGAACAAATTGATATAATGGTTCTGCATGGTTAACTTACCAAAAATCAGAATTTTTTCATTCATATCTAAAAGTTAAGTCAGGGATCTCATTAATTCCTCCCATCAAGAAATAAAAAACATTATAAAAAATCCATTCCAATTTTGATTCCATAAATAATTTCTTGTCTGGAATAAATTACTGAACACTTTAATTTGTGTCGAATTAAACTCTACGTGGCATGTGGGCTACACTTTAATTAATTATTACGAGATTTAAAGTTGATGTATCTAATTGTGTACATGATGTTAATGTTGTCTTTTTTTAAAAAAAATTAAATATGTGATATCATGTACACTATCAGGATACACTAACTTTAATTCTGACCAATTTCCATTTCATTTAAAATGAAAGAATCCTATTCCACAACCTTGACCACTTGGACCAAGGAAATGTCCCCTTGATGAGGAGGTTGATCATCAATGAAGCAAGAATACCTTCACTCGATGAAATAATAAAAGAGACATGCTACTCCATTCTCTTTCTCAAATTTATTATTGGATCTATAAGACTCATATGGTGGGTCTACATAGTACATATTCCATGCATGATGGATTTGACAAAAAAAAAATGCATCGAGATGGATGGGAGTAAAAAAAAAAAATAGTATTTCTCATAATAAAATCAATAGGTCTTGAATCCTCTTGAGGGAAAATTTTTTATTGGTGCGTTCAACTAACAAAAACAGAAAAAACACTAGAAAGAAGAAGAAGGGTGCAACAACGTATATAAGATTAAAGGTCGAACCTCGTTTTTATTTAGTCCAATGAAGTAATTACAGCTGCAGTTTTGAGAAAAAGTGGAGTAATCTATGCATGCGTGCGTGACCTCTCCAGTAACCCATGCAGGCATTCATGACATGACATATCTTACCATGATTAATTCTGGTAACCATATTACTAATATTACATTTTGGTCTCAAACCCTAAGATTTATTCGGTTAATTAGAAACTTTCACACAGCCACACAACCATACCAAACCGAGCGACTTGTTTTTAGATATTGCTAATTTTCACCATTTTCTTTTAAACTTTCATTCTCTTCCCTTCCCTCCGGCAAGAAATCTGGGCTTTATTAACTGCAAAAGTCATTGCTAAAAGCCAAAAGAAATTGTCGCTATTACTTCTTAGTTTTCAACACCTGAAAAATAGGCACATGAGCTAGATTTGATCTGTCTCTAATATGTCACTCGTGTTTGTTGATATATTAATATTAGTGATGATATTGTTGTTGTCGTTGATATATACATATTAGATAGGACATTTACATGAACAGAGCCACTTGTAAGCAGGCTTAAATTTAACTTGATCTCAATTAGGTTAATAAACGAGTCTATTGTGAACAGAAAAATATGCTTAATATTAAACACATCATACTTGTGTAAAGTAGGCTCAACTAAGTTAATGTTTGAACGCAATTCGTATAAGTTCAGCTTGACTTGTTAGCTCGAATCATCTCATTTGTGTGTATATAAATATAATTTTGTATATGTATATTTCATATAATTATACGTACATGTAGCACTATAATATAAGAAGTTTTTTAACAATAAGAACTTAAAAAAAGAAAATCCAATCCTCGCATTTTGCTATGGCCTGGACTCGAAATTAAGAATTTAGTTAGTGGTAGGAACAAAAGAACTTTTTTTTTCTAGTGTTAGAATTACCCTGATCTCATTATCACGTAAGTTTTAGAAATCTCATATTTACAATAAGCTGACACCAATAGGCCCTTTCTAATCGGTTCCTATGAAAAGTTGTTAAATTAATTCTGTTTTGTGGAGCAATACACCAATTAGGCCCCAATGTTACTGTACTCCATCCTTTCTAGTCTCAAAACATGCATACAAACAAACGACATATGCAAACATGATGACACATTCATAAGTGCACAGTTCTCCGATATCAACATCATTTCTGAGAGAGACAGAGGAATGTCTCCCAGAAACTTGAGTTGATTCTTGTAAGTTTACAAGCCTCGATTATATTTGACATACATTTACATAGACAGCATCGTTCCTAACTCATTCACAGCAGCTACAGTAAATGCATACAGGAAAGTAGAAACCCTAATCCTACCAACAAAGCCTCAACAGTGCAGCACTTAAATCTTTTAGTTAGACAACTACAGAGATGTTAACGGTCTTCACATATGGACATCATCTTAACAGCGTATCCTACTCACATGTCCATGTCATCGAAAATCTCCCCATCTTCCTCATAAGGTAATTCAACCATAAGAAATTCATCCGTGACCAAATTACTGCCAAAGACAACAAGAATTAAGCCAAAAACTACCCATGACAACTGATGGGAAAACCATTGTACTAGGAAATATTTTTACCCACCTCAAACAGCAAAAACGAAAACTCACGACACGCTTTAGTTTTCTGTTATAGAAGAAGAAATTGAAAGCCCATCTGAAAAGACAAGTTCCCGAGTCATAATTGCAGCTATTTGACTAGCACTACTAATTCAATGGAGATATCAAAACTTACATGGCTCCTCTCTCTAGAAATGGATCTGCATCAGAGTTCGGATTGTAACTGTAAATTTCGCATTCTGCTAGCTTTACAACCTGCATCACAACGTATCATAAAATTGCCTCTTGGTACAATTGGCGTTCAATTCTAAAAAGTAAGCTCACCTCGTCTAGAGCCTTGTACAAGCCCTCCAGCATGGAACTGCCCCCATTAGTCTCAATCCATTCCTGCAATTGAATGGTCCAACAAACCAACACCTAAGACTGAGAGAGAGGTATTCTTCATAATAAAGCTAATCATAAGGTCATAAGAAGCAGTACATTATCATATATCATTATACCCTGCATCATCACTAGTAGAAGCAGTACATTATCATACATCATTATACCCTGCATCATCACTAGTAGAAACAGACAAGCAAAAGAAACAAGCAACCACATCCTTCAATGAATGGATAAGAGGGGCCATCCCCCCACCCCAAAATTAAATTCTTACCCCCATCCCTGCTTGCCTCCAATTTATGCAATAAGGAATCAAGACACTTGTACCAATTTAGTTCAGAAAATGGCAAGAATGTCCAAAAGTAAATCAGAAGTTCTATACTTCTTTCTAATTCAGGCATTGACCCATCAGACCACCATAGATCAGAAAAAACTTTCATCATGCATGCATATTGCCAATTTCCCGAGAATCCATTACTCATTAATTTACAGGTGGGCAATGAAAGTTATTAATTGACCATTGCTCCCTATAAATAATCACCCATATCTTCGTTGAATCAACACTACTCTTAGATTGACATCTTCATCATTTAGTACAATATTTAAGTAGCTACATATTTTGAGAATGGGCGGCAAAGGTGGCGGCGGAGGAGGTGGCAAAGGTGGTGGTGGTGGTGGAGGTGGTGCCAAGGGGGGTGTGGCGGAGGTGGTGCCAAAGGCGCTGGCGGTGGTGGTTCCTCAAAGGGTGGTGGCATTGATGGTTGCTCCGGGCAGTGGAGGAGGAGCCCATATCTCAAGGGGTACTTTTGAGAGCAACCCCCAGGGCTATTTTTCTGGCCTTCACTCTAGTGAAAAAGGAACTAAATAGATGCTAGCAATTGGAGCTATTGAAATTAATGTTGCTTTATATATGGGTTATATGGTGGAATAAATTAAAGCAACGTATCCTTCTAATTGCTTTTGTTTTGTCATTCGCTTTACATTCTCCTTAGCATCTTCAAATAATTTGCAGTACTTGAGTTGTTCAGTCTTCGATTCACATGCATGCCATGTCCAACAACATCAAAATAGACAGATGCCATACCATTTTACCATGATTCTCGGTAACCATATTACTAATATTACATTTTGGTCTCAAACCCTAAAATTTATTCGTTAATTAGAAACTTTCACACAGCCGCACAACCATACCAAACCGAGCGACTTGTTTTTAGATATTGCTAATTTTCACCATTTTCTTTTAAACTTTCATTCTCTTCACTCCCTCCTGCAAGAAATCTGGGCTTTATTAACTGCAAAAGTCATTGCTAAAAGCACAAAAAATATATTTATATATAGGCACGTGAGCTAGATCTGATCTGTCTCTAATATGTCACTCGTGTTTGTTGATATATTAATATTAGTGATGATATTGTTGTTGTCGTTGATATATACATATTAGAAAGGACATTTAAACAATTAGAGCCACTTGTAAACAGGCTTAAATTCAACTTGATCTCAATTAGGTTAATAAATGAGTCAATTTGAACAGAAAAATATGCTTGAATATTAAATATATCATACCAACTCTCGAGTCTATTAGAGAACTTTTTTGACACATTTAGTTAAATTGCCTCAACAAAATAGTCAAAAGCCATTAGGAATGCTCTCATGAGGCCACTCTGCCTTTTTATATTAAATTACGAAATTGCCCTCCAGTAAAAAATAAAAACTTAAAAAAGAAAAAAAATGGTAATTGAAAGGATGGAGCGTGACAGTTGGTCGTAGTTTATGGGGGTAACGTGTAAATTAATTAACGAGCTAGTATTAGTTAAAGGAGGTTTAAGTGTAACTAACCAAAATAAATTTTCTCCAAATTCTCAATTACCTTTCCCCTAAAACCACATGAGATTGTAAAATTGTCGTAGCCCAAAACACAAAATACACAGAAAACTTAAACCCAGTGTTTGACAAACGAAAATGACCCAAAAGCAAAAGTAATTCCAAAATGAAAATTGAAATGAGTTGCTAATTACAAAGAAAGCATCGTATATATATATTTATCACAAATAACACTTGCTATCTAGATTATCTAAATTTGAACTTGTCCCAACGTCTAGAACTAGCTAGTGCTCAAATATCAATATCGTAAATATAGCTAGAGGCATTACAATTTTCACATGCAAATATTGAGGTAATTTGGAACAAATTGATCTTAATGGTTCTGCATGGTTAACTTACCAAAAATCAGAATTGTTTTCATTCATATCTAAAGTTAAGTCAGGGATTCTCATTAATTCCTCCCATCAAGGAATAAAAACATTATAAAAAATCCATTCCAATTTTGATTCCACAAATAATTTCTTGTCTGGAATAAATTACTGAACACTTTAATTTGTGTCTAATTAAACTCTACGTGGCATGTGGGCTACACTTTAATTAATTAATTATTACGAGATTTAAAGTTGATGTATCTAATTGTGTACATGATGTTAATGTTGTCTTTTTTAAAAAAAAATTAAATAATGTGATATCATGTACACTAACTTTAAATTCTGACCAATATCCATTTCATTTAAAATGAAGAGAATCCTATTCCACAATCCTTGACCACTTGGACCAAGGAAATGTCCCCTTGATGAGGAGGTCGATCATCAATTAAGCAAAGAATACCTTGACTCGATGAAATAATAAAAGAGACATGCTATTCCTCCATCTCTTTTTCAAATTTATTATTAGATCTATAAGACCCATACATAGGTCCTACATATTCCATGCATGATGGATTTGAAAAGAAAAAAAAAAAAATGCATCGAGATGGATGGGAGATAAAATAAAAAATAAAAAAAAAATGCTTAAACATCTACTAGAAATTCTTCTAGATGATCAACTAGCATTTTTTATTATTATTATTTTAAATCAAATGGAACTCACCTCTTCAAATGAAGAGATGGGCCCTACTTGATTTAAAAAATAAAAAAAAAAAATGCTAGTTGATCCCCTAGAAGGATTTCTAGTAGATGTTCTAGTACTCCTAAAAAAAAATAGTTTCTCATAATAAAATCAAGTGGTTTGCTAGAACATCTTCTAGAGGTCCTTCTAGATTTTTTTTTATTTTTTTAATCAAATTAGGGCCCACCTTTCATTGAGTGATGGGTCCCAATTTGATTTAAAAAAGTTCAAAAAAAAATTCTAGAAGAGCCCTTATAAAGATCTCTAGAAGATGCACAAACATTTTCCTAAAATCAATAGGTCTTGAATCCTCTTGAGGAGAAATTTTTTATTGGTGCGTTCAACTAACACAAACAGAAAAAACACTACAAAGAAGAAGAAGGGTGCAACAACGTATATAAGATTAAAAGTCGAACTTCGTTTTTATTTTTGTCCAATGAAGTAATTACAGCTGCAGTTTTGAGAAAAAGTGGAGTAATCAATTAATGCATGCGTGCGTGACCTCTCCAGTAACCCATGCAGGCATTCATGCATANAATTTTGAACAGAAAAATATGCTTGAATATTAAATATATCATACTCTTGTAAAGTAGGCTCAACTAAGTTAATGTTTGAATGCAACGCGTATAAGTTCAGCTTGACTAGTTAGCTCATTTATGTGTATATAAATATAATTTTGTATATGTATATTTCATATAATTATACGTACATGTAGCACTATAATATAACATGTTTTTTTATAATAAGAAATTAAAAAAAGGAAATCCAATCCTCTCATTTTACTATGGCCTGGACTCGAAATTAAGAATTTATTTAGTGGTTGGAACAAAGAACTTTTTTTTTCTAGTGTTAGAATTACCCTGATCTCATTATCACATAAGTTTTAGAAATCTCATATTTACAATAAGCTGATACCAATAGGCCCTTTCTAATCGGTTCCTATGAAAAGTTGTTAAATTAGTTCTGTTTTGTTGAGCAATACACCAATAGGCCCCAATGTTACTGTACTCCATCCTTTCTAGTCTCAAAACATCCATACAAACAAACGACATATGCACACATGATGACACATTCATAAGTGCACAGTTCTCCGATATCAACATCATTTCTGAGAGAGACAGAGGAATGTCTCCCAGAAACTTGAGTTGTTTCTTGTCAGCTTACAAGCCTCGATTATATTTGACATACATTTACATAGACAGCATCGTTCCTAACTCATTCACAGCAGCTACAGTAAATGCATACAGGAAAGTAGAAACCCTAATCCTACCAACAAAGCCTCAAGAGTGCAGCACTTAAATCTTTTAGTTACACAACTACAGAGATGTTAACGGTCTTCACATATAGACATCATCTTAACAGCGTATCCTACTCACATGTCCATGTCATTGAAAATCTCCCCATCTTCCTCACAAGGTAATTCAACCATAAGAAATTCATCCGTGACCAAATTACTGCCAAAGACAACAGAATTAAGCCAAAAACTACCCATGACAACTGATGGGAAAACCATTGTACTAAGAAATATTTTTACCCACCTCAAACAGCAAAAACGAAAACTCACGACACGCTTTAGTTTTCTGTTATAGAAGAAGAAATTGAAAGCCCATCTGAAAAGACAAGTTCCCGAGTCATAATTGCAGCTATTTGACTAGCACTACTAATTCAATGGAGATATCAAAACTTACATGGCTCCTCTCTCTAGAAATGGATCTGCATCAGAGTTCGGATTGTAACTGTAAATTTCGCATTCTGCTAGTTTTACAACCTGCATCACAACGTATCATAAATTTGCCTCTTGGTACAATTGGCGTTCAATTCTAAAAAGTAAGCTCACCTCGTCTAAAGCCTTGTACAACCCCTCCAGCATGGAACTGCCCCCATTAGTCTCAATCCATTCCTGCAATTGAATGGTCCAACAAACCAACACCTAAGACTCAGAGAGAGGTATTCTTCATAATAAAGCTAATCATTAGGTCATAAGAAGCAGTACATTATCATATATCATTATACCGCATCATCACTAGTAGAAGCAGTACATTATCATACATCATTATACCCTGCATCATCACTAGTAGAAACAGACAAGCAAAAGAAACAAGCAACCACATCCTTCAATGAATGGATAAGAGGGGCCATCCCCCCCACCCCAAAATTAAATTCTTACCTCCATCCCTGCTTGCCTCCAATTTATGCAATAAGGAATCAAGACACTTGTACCAATTTAGTTCAGAAAATGGCAAGAATGTCCAAAAGTAAATCAGAAATTCTATACTTCTTTCTAATTCAGGCATTGACCCATCAGACCACCATACATCAGAAAAAAATTACTAGTCCACAGAGAAGGCAATATTCCAAAGTATGATAATATGGTCTTCAGTAATGTCTAAAGTGGAACTTCAATAGATGAACAAAAAATTAATAGAGAAAAATATTAGAGCCTGTTTGGTTGCTGTTTTGGAAACAGGTTTCTATTTCCAAAACAGCAAAACCGTTTTTACTATGTAACCGAGCGTTTGGCAAACGGTTTTAGGAACAAAAACAAGTGAGATAAAAAACCAATAAACACAAAATATGGAAACAATTTAAAGTTGTTTTTAAAAACAGCAAAACATGTTCCACAAAAGCGGTGGAGAAAACATGCACGGAACCTATTTCCAACTTAAGCGCACAGTTGCAAGCACAGTACCCATGATCGCTGGTTCTAATCTTCAGAGCTCCACCATGAGGTATTTTCCCCTTCATTAATTTTCCTCTACCTTCTTCCTCTGCAAGCATTCATTACTCCATCAAATCCAGTTCAGAGAGAAGCTCACCGAAGACCTCTCAACCATTACTCTCCCTCTACACGCATTCAAGATTTTCCCAAAGCCTTCATGCCATTCATCTCTTGTCCTCCTCTGCACGCATACATTCTACCTTCCCCCTCTGAATTTGGTTGAGAGGTCTTCTTAGCCATTACTCAAACTTCACCGATAAATCTCAGGCATTACTCTCCCTCCATCTGCACTCCTTCATATACCTTCTTATTCGCTAATTGATTGCATGTCTCGACTTGTCTATTTAAGGAACGAACAGTTGTGATTCAGTCGGCGATCAACTTGTTGCTAGCGAATCAACTGCAAAAACGGCCCCATTCACTAGATCCAAGGTATGTTTGATTTATCTCCTCCTTTGTTTACGATTTGCTTAACATATTGGTCCAGATCTCTTTCCCAGTTGGTTTAGGGTTTCTGGTTATTCATATACTGGGTAAGATTCATGTACTATGTATGGTTCGTATTAATTCATGTAATTGGTAAGATTCTTGTATTGTGTATGGTTTTTTCTTATTTTTTCCACTTACCCATGTGATTCCGAGAGAATACTATGAAAGAAAGCTCAAATGCGTATTTTTCAATTTGTACTATATGGTATTCATAAGTAGGGTTATGAATGTGTATTCTTTAATTTGTACTATTTTTCCACACATAGTTACTATTCTGTAAGATAGCTTTAATGAGCATACAGTATCTTCATAATGTTTTTTGTCTTTCTTGACCATTCTGTAAGATAGCTAAATAACCACTTGCTTGTCTTTCTTTGACATCAATGACATGAGTTTTCCATGACTTATGCTTTTACTAAAACTATGGCAATTTCTATGATGTAGTATGATGTAAATAGATTAAATAGACCTCACTATACTCGTATCTAGTAGCTGAAAATAGATTTTTTTAAAAAAGAAAATTATAAGTAAAATTAATATCATTAAACACATAAAGACACTCCTAAGTATACAGAAAATATACACGATGAAGCACATAGCTAGAAGGAACAAAAAGGACAAGAAAATCATTATAACTAATTGATAATGGAAAAACATAAGCAGCTATCCAAAGATACAAAATTTTGAAGAAAAATGACTTAATCTCCCCCATAGTCCTCTCACGGTCCTCAAAACTTTTGTCATTCATTTTTCTCCATAAGTACCATAAAAGGCACATAGACACCATCTTCCATACAGCCGCACTCCACGTACTGCCGGTAGTCCACCAACAAGCATACAGGTCAACCACACGTCCAGGCATAATCCAAAACAAACCAAAACAACTTAAAAAGGAAATCCAAATGGCATAAGCCACATCACAATGAAGAAGACGATGGTCCACGGATTCCTCATTCCTCTTGCACATGCAGCATCTATCCACCACAATGACATTCCGCTTCCTTAAGTTATCCATGGTAGAATCTTACCTAGAGCCGCCAACCAAGCGAAAAAGGTCGCCCTCAAGGGGGCCTTATTCCACCAACACTCTTCGAAGAGAAGCAACAGCCTTCACTTCAAACCAAAGAACAATAGAAGGATCCAACCTTAAACAACCCTCTTTTGAAGGGGACCCATCAAAGCTTATCTTCACTTTCTCGACTCACACTAGCTGACCACAACACCTTAAAGAATGAGGCAAAGACATCTACCTCCGAATCATGAGCCATTCTAGCAAAGCTCACATTCCACTGATTGGAACCACCAAAATACTCCAAGTGAGCCGCAACATAGGCATCCTTTGCATAGGCAATACCAGATAAAACTAAAAAAGCTTCCTTAAGGACCACATCCCCACACCACTGATAATACCAGAATCTAATCTTGGAATCATCTCCCACCTCAAATCTAGTGTGGCACGAAAAATCTCCCAACCCCTCCTTATATACTTCCATAACTCCACCCTAAACGCACCAGAAAATAGATCACGTTTGATCTTTGAAATTAAACATTCCTATTTAGCATTAGACACTGAAGAAGCTATGCCACTATTGCTTGGATAGATGAAAGCAATGAGGATCCTTTCTATCATTTAGAAAGATAGTTCTATAGCAATTCTCCTCCCTCAATTGTAGGACCTTTACTTGCGGGAGAATGAATATATCATTCAAAAAGCTAGTTCTATTGTTATATCATTGAAGTGTTCTATTGAGGCAAGTCTTAGTGCCTACTTTGGCAAAAACACCAAAAGCATATGTGAACTAGTAATGACTTGGTCAAATAAGCAGCATGTGAGATGTATATAACATATAATCTGTATACTAATTTATTGAGTGTATGGTTTGTAGGTGGAATCGACTTTGAGTCCAATATACCCATGGATCTGGACAACACTTGGGATATTGCAAATAGACCTCATTTGGCGGACATTATCTACCTATGATAACTTGAAAGACCTCATTTGGCGGGATGATGATATGGTTTAGAAGAAGCTTGAAAGTGTAGATAGTGTAATGGTTTCACTTTTTGTACTACTGTATGGGGAACGTGGAGACTATTGCGGTATGGTTGTGGTTTTTATTGTGTAATATGTGTTTAGACCTTGATGTTTGTCCCCAACTGTGTTGGTTTATTACAAGGGGTTTAATGTCATGTTCACATTGTGCCTGTTTTTGTTAATTGCCCTGCTGGGTTGTGCTGGATGTTGCTCAATTCAGTTTGAAAATCACCCAATAGGTGGAAAAAACAGAAAATTGAAAACAAAAAATAGTAGAAACACCAAATTGCTTTCTATTTTCTTCCTAAATGGAAATTGTTTTGAAAACAGTTGTCCAAACGCCTTAACCACTGTTTTATGTTTTCATAAACTATTTTTGGAAACAGTTTGCCAAACATTTTTTCAATAAAAAACTACATAAAATGTTTTTTATGTTTTTGTTCTCGAAAACAGTTTTCAGAAATAAAAACAAAAGCCGATTTGCTAAACGAACCCTTAGTTGTAGAAGGCAAGTGTACACAAAATAACATCTAATTCGGATCCAACCTTCATGGATCATGTAAGAACACGTGATTTTTCTTTTCCCCTTTCCAAAAAGGAAATACAAGTAATTATTCCCCCTACCCAAAAAAGCATAAATCCTATGAAAATAGACAAGGGGCACATGCATGTCACTATAAAAGTTTAAATAAAATTAGAAAGTAGTATACCTCTAGCCGGAAAGAGTAAGGTTAACAAAAAGAGAAATAATAATAATAATAATAATTTTAAAGCAATACCTTTGATGCTTCAAACATGTAGGTATCAAAAATCTGCTTAAAAATATCCCAGCTTTCCTCCGTGAAGAACTGGTGAGCTTTAACCGCACTAGAAAACCGCAAAGATGTAGGCAATATCGTAATATAACGAAGCCAAAAAATAGCCCAAAGCAACACATCTATAGCATGCACTTGATAAAACTAATACGAGTAAAATAAACCAACCATATGATTGACCACATTAGACTTGGGAAATGGAGAGATTTGAACTCTCAGCTCCTAGAGCAACAGTTTTCTGAACTGTCTGTCAAACCCTTTGACAACACTCCCACAGTGATTGAAAGAGGATTATTTAGTGGGTTGCCAAGTCGCCCAATAAGCTGACAATGGCATTACCCATAATCATCCTTTCAGCCATATGTGCAATAAAAATGTACATAGAGATACCTGAAATCGTAATCCGGATACATGTGATTGAGTGTAAGAACCAGGTAGATCAATGTCTTCCGGCTGGAATGAACATAAAGGAAAACCAGTCAAACAAACAAAAGAGATAAACTATACTTTCCAAAGCCAATGTAGGCAACATTCGCCACCTGGATCTGCTCAACAAGAAATCAGCTGGCGAGGAAGAATCGGCATCTGAAGATTTCCCTAGATAATCAAGTATCTGAAGTAAAAAGTAAGAATTAAACACAGATATACGCAGAATACTGAAAAGAAACAAATAACCAAAATCTGCTGTCAAATAGAAAAAGACGTTAAGACAAAATAGTTAAGAAATGTGTCTCTTCATAGCTTTGCCATCTCAAGTACGGAACAAGAGTCATGAAGAGCACACACGTAAACACAGAGATAAACAAAGTACCACAATTCAGCTCTTGAAAAGAAAAGGATAATAAGAGAAGTAAATAAAGTGTGAACAATAGGATTCACTATCAACACTTAAGAGCTTCACCATCTCAAGCACGGAAAAAGAATCATACAAAGCACAAACGGAATAATTAACATGAAATAGAACAAAATAGAAAAGAAGAAAATCAAGTGTGCATTTAGCAAAGACATCTTGCTTTAACCAAGAAAGATGAGAAGAGACACATTTTTCTTTTTTGACCTTCTTCTTTATATAAGTTAATATTAGGAGATATACCAGCTAAGATGATCAATCCAATAGGAAAGAGAAACCTAACAGGAGAAAAAAGGATGGGAAAAAATCTAAAAGGAACAAGAAAAGTAGCACATGTTTCAAGAAATTGTGCATCATAACGTATTGCAAGAGGTTAAAATAATCAAACTATATATATATATATATATATATTATATACTTTCATGTGCCTAATTTACCTCATTGTCCAAGCTGAGAGACAGTTTCTTATCAGTTCCCGTGTGTTTGCCTAGAAGAAACAAAAAAGAACTAAGTTGATCTTGAACAAATACCAAAAACTTCTAGAACTTGTAATGTTCTTACAGGAGTAAGCTTCAAGGCATCCTTTAATGGTACGCTCTCCAAGGTTTAAATGACTTAGGAAATCGTTTAACCTGCAAAATAACATAAAAATTTATACTAGACATCAACTTTAAAAGGAATAAACTATACTCATAAAATCCAAAAACAAAAAAAAACAAAAAGTGGACTGAAGGAAGTGAATTAATCAAAATTTAATTTCTAATTATTTAAAAATTACCGATCCAAAGGAGTGTATTCCAAGAACTTCATGTTGAGTAAACTTCAAACGGATGAAATGATTTTGATGTGGCAGGTACCACTTGCAATGGAAATGTCCAGGGATCCTGAATGGTAAATAACTATTAACATGGAGAGAAAGTTAGATAAAGAGAGAACCATGCAATAGATTGGTAAAAAAATCTTCAGGAAAGCCGTTAGGTTGCAAAATATAACCTCAGCATCATGCAAATGTAACAACTACATCACAGCCAAAATGGAAAACAAATTGAAATATCTAATGAAATGCAATTCTAGCCTGATCATTAACTAATTTAAAACCACCAAACAAAACATACTTTTAAAATGAAGATGTCCAAGTAATTTTGTTACGCAAGCTAATTCCAAGCTGTTTGTAAGTGGCCTGATTTGCTTAATGACCCTATCACTACTCAATAAAATAGAATTTCTTGTTCAACCCATGAAAGAAAGCTCAAATGAGCCTCATCTGGAAGACCACTTTAATAAATATACCCGAGTTAAATGGGAGAAAGTTTGTGCCCTTGCATGTTACCAACATTACCAAGCTGATAAAAACAAATCAGAAATGTGGTGTCAAAGGAACATAATTACACCCAAAACTACTTAGTTTAAGAATTATCCTTGGAAAGGAAATAATATATACTCCCTCTGTCATAAAGTAGATAGGGTGCTTTCCCATTTGGGCTGTCCAAAAATACGAGAATTTCCAAAAAGGAAAGTATTTATCCAATTAACTTCCCATATTATCCCTAAATTTGGATACACTTTATTTCAAATATGATCCCACCTTTTCTTTTCCAAATTTGAACTCACCTTCTCGCAAGGGAATTTTAGAAGGATTGTTATATTTATTTTTGTTTCACTAAAATGCAAACAACTTTCAATCACCCCATCTATTTTGGGATGGTGAGAGTAATTGAAGAAGCATGGATAGTTCAATATAAAACCGTCTATAGCCAAATAGACCACAACAAGTATAAAGCATAATGTGATCATAATAAGGCAAATGAAGTAATTAGAGGTAAAACCTCAAATGCATAGCTTGTAAACTCGACAAAAAGAAAATTGCTTCAAACCAAATTGTACTAAATACGAGGGCCAATTAAAAGAAAAAAAAGTTTTTTGTGAGCCACATTCACATTGTGCCATTGATAATATCATCCAAAGGTCATCCTAGCATAATACCTAGAATCCCAACAACATGCAACAATATTACAAGGTGCACACCCCGTCAAAAATAGTTAATGAAATAACACCCACAGAGAGAGAATACCCCATATATATGATCTGTTACATGCTTTCCTTTCTATTGACCACTCAAACTATCCTTATACGCAAAGGTAAAGGATTGGAACCCACATATTCAAGATACAATTTTGCCAGACAACCTCTAACCTGTTTCACATTTTCCTTTAAAAGCTCAAATATACCCAAGATTTTCAATTAAATGACTAGGTAAAAATCATTAAAACAAATTATTGGTATAACTTGATAATAATAGTCAATAAATTATAAACTGTAATCATCTTAGTACGATGTATGTGTATACCTGAATGATACGTTCTTAGATCTTACTTGCAAAATTATGAACAAGTGTCTACATTAACATTACTGTGTCGAAACAGGGACTTGAAAAAAGCTGCTTTATATATTCAAAGTAAACAGGCCTTTAATTCTAAATATTGATGGATAAGCATAAAAAATGCACCAAAAAAAGCATTTCTGGAATATATCAATGTTCAATATGTTTTGACAATTCCCAAAGATGTGACCCAACCAAACCTTATCATGGCCCACCTCCAGAAAATTATTTTGGCTTTGCCAATAATAACAAAAGAAGTAATGATAATAATGGTGAATGTAAGGATGATAATGATATAAAGATCACCTGATATGAAGGAGCCCTACATTTAACCCAACTTTTTTTTATATAAGTAATCGAAATATTATTAAAAGCGCAAAGCGCAACCCAGATACACTAAAAGTATACAAGAGAAACATTTATCTAGAAGAAGAAAAAAGAGCAAAAAAATCATTAAAACTAATCATCAAAGGAGCTAAAAATGCAGCCATCCAAGTATAAAAAGAATAAAAAATGGACTTGAGCTCCTCCAACATCCTCTCTCGGTCCTCGAAATTTCGATCATTTCTTTCCCTCCAAATGCACCACAAAAGGCAAAAGGGCGTCATCTTCCATATGACAGCACTCTGAGAGCAACTACCCGTCCACCAGCAAGCAAACAAATGAACCATCTAGCTAGGCATAACCCAAGACAGACCAAAACAACTGAAGAAGGCATTCCATAAGGCGCAAGCAACCTCACAATGTAGAAAAAGATGTTCCACGGACTCTTCATTCCTCTTGGACACACCACAACTATCGACCACAATGACATGCCGCTTCCTAAGATTATCCATGGTAAAGATCTTTCCTAGGGCAATCGACTGAGCTTAAAAAGCCACTCTCAAAGAAACCTTGATCCGCCTAATACTCTTCCAAGGAAAAGGAATACCATCATTGCATGCATGGACCCTATAAATAGAATGAACAATAGAGAAGGAGCAAAAAAAAAGAGAAGTAAAAGGAGGAAGTTTTGTCCAAATGGGATTCATGACTTTCAACAGCAAAGTTGTTGTTCTCTTGCCAAAATGGTACCAAATCTCTGATTTTAGCATTTAGAAGCCATCAATGCCAGCACTGCATCACCATAAAGGCTAACCACTATCATCGTCGCCACATGTAGAAGACCAACATTATTTGCAGTTGACATTATCCACATCACCACCACCACCATCGTCGTCAGGTCCTCCCCAACATCATTAAAACCATCTCCACCCAGACCCTCAACCCATCCTCAATGGCACCTCTTTCTACATCAACCATTTGCACTCCGGTCCTACCACCACTTCTCACCATCTCCATTCCACTTTTTATAGCTTTTAAACACTTTTTGTACGTTTACATTTCTCATTGAGCAGATATATCCATAACCAAGTTTCATCTATATTAGAACCTCCCCACAATCCATGTCATTCCTAGTTATTGTCTCTTTTGTTTTTTCTCAAATTCCCCGCAATCCATCATTAACCAACTATGGAACACAATTCTAATCATTAACCATTAGTCTCAGATCACAGCATACTTTCTCAGAGAACCAGTCCAACATCATAGAACTCAAAGCGCTTTGGTAATAATAATGCACTAGAAACCTCAATTTGTAAAGAAATTTACACAAAGCAAATAATACAATTCCAGCCATTAAAGTTACAAGCAAAGAAATAAACCAACATAATTTCCATAAATTGGTGATAAACACAACGCTAATCGAATAGGAAATGAAAATATGAAAGAAAAAACGGAAAACAGACCAGAAGAAACGAAAAGATAAGGTCGAGGGAGGGATTGAAGTACCTATTTGGAGAAGATTGCTCAAACTGAGATAAAATTTTGAGCGGGAGTCTAATTTAATGGATTTTGGGTCGTGGAATTGTGTGGGGGATCCAAAAGGGTTTCGAAGAGCCCTAAATTCGAATATTCTATTTCTATTTGATTTAGAATACAATTGCACATGGATATGATAGGTGGGAACGTGTTTCGTATTCGAGCACGACTAGTGGCAGAGTTCCAAAAAAAAAAAAAATAGTGGCAACGGCAATGGCCCAGATCAGCCCAAACTGGCCCAACTTGGGTTTGAGTTGGGTAGGATTCAATTAAGATAATAAATGATATTTTAGTAGACCGTTATATGAATTAATTGTATATGTTATCTTTTTTTTCACTTAATAATTTCTTAAATTATTATTAAATTAAATTAAT
>FXXK01000760.1:9698-42577 GCA_900184695.1 Betula pendula | reverse complement strand
ATTTAAGTGAACACAAAAAAATAAATAAATAACATATCATTATTTCTGCTATACAATTGCCATAATTTAATTATAAAAATAGTGATGTAAAAATAAAAATCAACCCCTCATCATCTTGGAAAAATAAATAAATAAATAAATAAATAAATAAATAAATATATATATATATATATATCAATCAATCATCTCAATTATATAACGTGCTAGAAAAAGCTTTCTTAGATTTGACATGTACCCGTGCTAGAAAGAGATGAGTTCTCACTACGAATGAGTAGGTTTGAATGGTACCATATACGTATGGCCAGGTGTTCATCTTCCAGTATATTCCATTTGTTTTATACATATAATTATGAGGGCTAGCTAAAATTGTGACTTTCTCTTTCGTAATTCTCTGTGCCATTTACATTCAGTTACGTGGCATTAGAGTCTGATAATCCTTCTCTTAATTCTTTCTAGGTAATATGGTTGGTCAAAATCTCTTACTACCACGGTGTTTTGTGGTTGCAAATTTTGCACATAATCTAACTTCCTGTTTGCTCTTTTTTTTTTTTAAATACAACTGAAACAAGAGAACAAAGCAGAAACAGAATAGAAAGTACCAAGGGGGTCCTTTTTGCTTTTGGGTTGAACGTTAGTTGGGTTATTGCTCTATTTTTGTTGTTGCAAGTTCTTGAGAGATAAGTGCTAATCTACTGTTTTGGAAGAAAGTTGCTGATATGGGCTCACACCTTTAAGTTTTTTTTTTTTTTTTTGAGATAAATAGTGTTGTTGTTGTTGTTTACTACTACAGAATTTTTACATTTTGTGCCTTCGATAATTTTTTATTTATTTTTAAATAGAAACAGTACAACTTTATGTATATCAAGTATGGATTTGAGTAATATGCCTCCCTCTTTGATTTTAGAGCAACATGTCTGTAGGAGGCTACAGTAAAATAACAAACAAAACATACAAATGTTTTACGTTTTTTTCTATTAATATAGAGAATGCATCTTATAGTTTTTTTTTTAAAAAAAAAAAAACCTATACTTAGACCATGTTATGAACAAGCTTGAAAGTTGACATGCAGATACATGAAAGTAAAAGAAAAATAACTAATGTTGACTCTTGCTACAAGCATTGAAATCTATTGTACTTTTAATTATTTATTTACCAGTAACCCTTCATGCTAAAGTGGAACCAACAGGCACTTGTTTTAGAGCTTGCATGAGTTAAACGTAGATTGCATTAGTTGTCTTAATTGTCTTTTGTGGAAACTTCTATTCCTTTTTATTAAACATGAACATCTGGGCTGTTTCTTTTTACACCTTGTTTGTCCTGCAGTAAAATATTAATACCCTGCATTTTTTTGATATAGCTGACTTTTTTATGTGCACACTTTTATTCTAAACTACTCGGCACTTTTTGAGCAAAAGACTCAAAAATCCTGTTGCATAACCGTTTTACAGAAACCCTTGCTTTTGGTATCTATAACTAAACACAAGAGTATAAGACTATGTAAGGAGCTACTGAGACATGAGTCCAAATTATATTATTCCCTCTTTAAAATTTCACCTCTAGTTAAAACAATTAAAGGATCATTAAATACACTTTTTGCTAAGTTTTCAATTTTGATAGCATGACTATTTTTTAAAAAATTCTGAATGTTTTCTGAAAATGTCTTTGTAATTAAATTTAGGTTAACTCGAAAAAAGCATCGACAAATTCATGTAAGTAAACACACCTCCCAAAATTTTCGATACAATTTTTTATATTAAACCTTTTAAGAAAAAGGTCGGAGAATTTTATGACTTATTTATTTTCATGTTTAAAGTTATGCATATTTCCTCCCATATTTAGGTGATGTTCTATTTTAGCCATAATGTTACAACTTTTAAAGAAATGCCATAAGAATTTTCATCATATGATCATGAATGTTATTTTCATCATAAATTTGCACATGCTACAATTTAAATAAATTGAGTACTCAAAAATTACCTTATATTATGAGATTTTCGCATGTGTACTATGTATATAAATTAACCCACGAAGCCATAATAATATATATAAGACCGGTACCGAATCACTTGACACGTATAGTTCTCTTATAGCATGGCAAATTACACCGAATGACGGATACGCGAATGTGTGGGCTATCAGCCCAATGGCCTTTTCCTAAGTGTGCACCTATAGCAACGATCATTTGCTTGGTCATGATCCCTAATCAAGGAAGATCCCCACCACAGACCCAGCCCTCCTGTAGTCACAGGACGAGTCTATAATGGTCCTTCAAGACAAGCTAACATGCGCCGCTCATGGTTTAAGAATGGTGAAAGTGGCCCAAGGGATAAAACGCATATAGTAAATGAAGTTTTGAATTATTTTCAACAAAGATGATTAACTTTATTTTGATCTATGATTTAATTTATACTTATGCTGTTTTGTTTGTCCTGTAAAGATTATTGTTGTACTCAAAGATATTTATTACATGAGTTTGCATTACTAATAACCCAGATCTTCATTTTATTGCTATTGGTGTTTTGTGTTTACTTATTGAGTTGTCGAAACCCTTTTCCCTATAAACATTTCAGATGGTGCTTTACATTGTCATAATTCTTATAGGTGTCTCCTTAGATGTCACCATGTTTGATGACCCAGAATATTGGGCCGAAGATGAGGACAAGTGGGCCTATGTTTGCTTTGATTAGTAGTAGTATTTTAGTTAAGGGTTCCTTTTGATTATGTATAGCTTTATTTTGTAAATATTGTGTAAACGGATCGTAGAATGGGATCGTAAAATGGGATGGCGATGACCTCCCCAGAGTATTAGTTCTTTTATGGACCCAGAGTTACTTTTGACATAACATTATATAGTGTCTTTTTGTAAACTCATGGCCTCTTATTGTACTGACTAACCTATTAGGATAATGTTTTACCTTTACTTTGTATGATAGATTGTCTAAGTTTATGTTTCCCCTTATTCTCCAAACCGGGGGCGTGGCAAATTCAATAATGCATATATTATGTTTGTGCATGCATATTAGCTTGTGCTTAGGGGAAACCACATCAAACATTTTATTATGATTCACATGACTTTTTTTTTTTTTTTTTTTTTTTTATAATCGAATCTTTGCATAGCTCGGGAAAATCTTTCAACCCATGCTTTTAAAGATTGTTTCAGTCCATATAATTCTTCAATTTACACACTTTACCCTTAACAGAGGAGAATTGATGGCTAGAATGAAGTTCAAGGTATACTTCTTTATTTAAATCTTTATGAAAGAATGCATTGTTCACATCAAGTTGGTGGAGTAACTGATCTAGGTTCCCTGCCAAATAAAATAGGACTCGATTTGTAACGTCCAGGGGCAGAGGGAGGGGGGTTGAAAGGGGTCAAATGCCCCCCCACCTCCCAGAAATTTTTCATGAGTTTTTTTTTTTTTTGGTCACTCTTTCTATTTCAACGTTTAAGTTTAGAAGCAGACTTTAATTAGTTTTTTTTTTAAAAAAAAAAAAGAAAAGAAAAGAAAGATGGAAGAACGAAGAAGACAACAAGACAAAACACACCGTTTAAATAAAACTCAAAACGTTTTGTTTTTTAACCTTGAAACAAGGCAAAACCAAAGAAAACAAGATAAACGTCACACGTTAGTCCTGAGCCTCACTGAAAAGGCTTTTTTAGTTTTCTACATTCAACAAGTCAAATGTGTCCTGCTGTCCAGCCTTTCCTAAACCGATTTTTTTTTTTTTAAAAAAAAACTAAACCTAACCTAACTAAGAGCAGTGGTAGCTGATTACATTAAAAGGAAAAAAATTAAAGTCTTGAAAGGCACTTACAAAAAAAAAAGTATTGAAAGGCTTTTTGATTTAGTAAAATTTTGCTTAGAAAATTTGATAAAACGACACCTAAATTGCAACAACTAATGACTTTTCAATTGTGATTGGTGTATTTCTTTTGGGAAGTTAAATTCATCAAAAAAGTTTCAGGTATATAATTGAATTTTTGTATTGATTAAGCTTTTAGATGATCAATCATAGAAAATGTTGTAACCATGCAATACATAACAGTTTTCATGTGAGAAGCACTCATTTGAATCGTGGGGTAGCTCCTCAACACAAACTCTACACTACTCAAGATGGTCATATGCAAACAATTCTAATGTTAGACAACTTTTCCAGACAAAAGACACTGACCTTAGACTCAAGAATTGACAAAACATGGACTTGGACAGGGGTATGATCGAATATGGAATAATTAGGATTGATCATGGCTAGGGTAGGATCAATTCTGCTAGGTGAGGATCAATCCTGGCTGGTCTGGATCGATTCTGGATTGGCAAAAACGTTTCCCGAAACATCTAGAATGCTTTCGACCTCCAAAACGACATATTCCAACCCTATAACGACTCTTATACCTTCTATTAGATAATTAGGGTCAAATTCTAATAATCGTACAGTAAAACTCAAAACAAATGGATAAACGACTCCATACCAATCTAGAACGATAAAATAAACTACAACCTATCAAAAGACACGAACTACAACATCAAAACAAAACAAAACCTACTAACCTAGGAAAATAATATAAGAATAAGACAACACACTATGATGAGTGGTGCAACCAATCAACACACTCACCTTGTAGAACTTAAGAATTCCCAAAACTTGCGAAGAACCAAATAAATAAGACTCAAATAGTACAACGATGCTCCGACAATGTTTTCAATTGAGGTTAGAGCCGCACTAAAGTTTCAGAAAACCCTAAAATCGCATTATGACGCGATACGATCGATTCTGAAAAGAGTGAGATCGATCTTGGTTCTGACAAGGTAGGAGGATCGATCCTCCCCTGTAGAGAATCGATCCTCCAGGTTTAAAAATGACCTGGAGATCCGACCGAACTCTAAAATTCTTTCGAACTTGCCCTGACTCGACTCCAACTAACTCCAAAGTCCAAAATACTCAACTTTTTAACTATGGCTAGGATCAAAGTATCACAATGCGAGGAGCAGAAGGCCCGTAGGAACCCGACAGACCAATGGAGGGTCTCCTACGAAGGAATATGTCCCTTGAGTAACTCGGCTTTGGATTATTTCACCAGCCAAGGGGCTCGATTCAAGAGCCCCTGGCCAAGGGTCTCCCATCGAGGAGAGATGTGATTGATGGGGACTACAAATTAAGACAATGGCATCTAAGGAAAGAGGGATCCTTCCTTTAATCCATCTGCATCTCTAGATCCCGTGATTATGGGAGGGAAGATTAGTCCTAAAAGGAAAGAAATAAGTAGAGTAGCTCAATAGAGGAAGGCTGTTACAGCAGCCCACCACCTTCCATACCGGACCTGCAGCCTACTGGCCTTATGAGACATATCTTTGTAAAAAAGAAAAAAAGATCGAACCCTAAGCTTGAGGTACACCCTTCACTCTTTTACTCTATTCTTCTTACATAACCAAACCACTGACTTAAGCATCGGAGTACTCATCGCTAACTTCCACTGGTGAGTCACCCGTGTCTTTTTTGGTTGTTTGTGCAAGTGTAGGAGGCTGGGCTTTGGTAATGTGGTCAATTGTATCAACATTATCGATGCGGAAAGGCGAGCAACATTGCGCAAAGCTATGACAGCTAGACCAGTAGCAATGCGGGTTGATGAACCGAAACATAAACTTACATGTGTATACTCATAATTTAGAAGAAAAAAATAGTGATCAAGCTCAATTGAACAAAATCAATGAAGCACGTACAAAAGTAACCTAACATGTGATACATGAACCATGGTGAACAAAATCAATGAAGCGCGTACAAAAGTAACCTAACATGTGATACATGAACCATGGTGCTTGCTTCACACTTACCATTACCAATGATCAAATAGGCCCTACTCGATCACCAACTACGCTATGATTTGCTATGGATTAGGAAGAGTAAACTCTTTCATTTGTACCAACTACTAAAACAAATAAATAAAAGGGAGGGGTTAGGTGACTGAACTCTTCATAATAGCTAACACGTGTAGTCATAACGATTGGATTTAACTTTTTAGTATAAGAAATGTATTTCATCATATCGTTGCTTTTCCTTTCTTTCTTTTTGGATGGCGTGTGAGAAAGGACCTCTTGGTTTGAAACACCTTCAAAGAAAATTAGTATGGTTTTACGGGACCCATTCAAATGCTATCTCGGTCTGCAGAATCGTATTTTTATACCGACTTTATGTGCTTATCTTTTTACTGTTTTTTTCTTCTCTCTCTTTTTATTTTTTAATTTTTAATTTTTATAATTAAAATATGTTGTACAGCCCATTAAATATGAGCAGGTTTTTGGCAGTAGTTGATAGATATATGAACAGTCTTATAAAATATGATTTATGATTGAGTGGTGCTTTTTGATTTAAGTTTGACAATGTTATAATAATAGTCCCTAATTTTTTTATTAGATCAATATGGTTTCTGCATGATCAATATTCTGCCAGACTCGAGAACAATTTAGATTACTGATCTCTACATATTTAAACATGCTTGTTAATATCAAATAATAAGAGATAAAAAAAAATATCTAATTCAAAAAATATTCTAAGCATATATGAGTTTCGGTTTGAACATGCAGTCGATGACACAAATTTTACGTGCATGAAAAATGTCTGGAACTGAGACGGCGTCATATAATTCAAGGCCTTAGGCAAAATATTTAAATGATATATCTCTAATTCTAATATAATAATATAACAATTTTTTATATTACTTATAAGTTATTCTTTTTGTTTTTTGAATTGCAAAATCACTAATCAAAATTTTTGATTATATATCACTTGCCATCTTGATCTGTCGATGAGGCGTTCTTTATTTTTTATGAAGTAATTAATTATTTAGTCACCTAACAATATATATTAATTAAAAAAATCTTTTTTAATATCAAGCATTTTAATTGCTCAACTAATAAGTCAACCTTTAACCCAATTTTTTTTTTTTAATGTTATTTTTACTTTTCTTAAAAAACAAATAACTTTTTTAATAAAAATCTCACCATCTAAGCATCACTTTATTTTTAGACTAAATGATTCCTTTCCAATCCTTACAAATTCAGGGTTGAATTCCTGAGACGCATGACATGTCTGTAAAATTTAATAATAAATTTGTAAGAATTAAACCGGAGAGAAAATTATTTGTAAGAGACGTTAGCATGTCTTTTTTACTTTTTTTTTTTTTATTTTTTTATTTTTTATTTTTATTTTTTTTATTTTAATTTTATTGGTAATAGTGATGTTTAAAAGTACGGACTATTGAGTAAAAATCCGCACTACCAAAGAAGTTTTTAAAACAACATAATAATTTTTTTTATTATTTTTTTATTATCGTTTCAAACAACGACAATCGAGTGGAGAGACTAGAACGGAGTACGGAAACGTAGACCACACCCATTTCTGCGACGCATCTGCGATCCAACACCCACAACGGTAACAGCTCTCTCCCCCCCCCCCCCCCCCCCTATTTCCTTCAAAAAAACAAAAACCTCTGAAACTTCGCACTTGCACAAAACCGTAGTGGTGGAAGAAGATTCGTCGGCGCATCCAATTGGAGCTGAAATTCCATGTCTCAAATATATTTGGTTCTGAGTCTTCTGAGCCTGCTTTGGTTGAGCTCCAGAGCGACGTCGGTTTCTTCAGGATCGCGGTCGATCCTCCGGGCGATCAGCGCTGAGAACGGTGATCTTCGCGATTACGCTGTCGATTTGAACGCCACGAACTTCGATGCGGTCCTCAGGGACACCCCTGCTACCTTTGCCGTAGTCGAATTCTTCGCTCACTGGTCAGTATTTAGAATTTAACCCCACCAAAAGAAAATAAAAAAAATGGTTGCATTCCAGGTTGTAAAACAAAAAAATTAGTTCTATGGAATATTTGAGATCTATAATTTGGATATACACTGGTTGTGGAAATGTTATTTGAGCTAAATTGAAGCTGTTTTACGCAATTTCTTATCATGTTAATGTCTTATTGGTTGATATATGAAATGGGCAATCCAAATAAAAAGTTGAATAATTTCACACGCGGGGTTTTTTTTTTTTCTTCTGTTTGTGTATTGGAGCTGGTCTTAGCGTTGTCTTGCTCTTTGGCTGACCTAGATTGCTAGTCTGAGTTTAGGATAAAGAAAACGAAGACACGCTTTACTACTTTTGCCACTCAAACTGAAGGGATTGGCAGCCGAGTGATTGTCTTTTATGTTTAGTTTCGAATGACCCTTTTTTTTTTTCTAAACCTTTTTTCTCTGCATTTATTCAAGAACTTAGAAAATATGATATTCGTTTGTCATGTGGAGTTTAAATTTATTAACATAATTTTATTGTTCTATCAGGTGCCCTGCCTGCAGAAATTATAAGGTATGGTATGCTAAAATTTGTGGCTTGTAATTCGTAGGGCATGTTATTTTATTATTTTTTGTTGATTGAAAGTCAATTGTGCAGCCCCAGTATGAAAAAGTTGCTAGGCTTTTTAATGGACCTGATGCAGTGCATCCCGGAATCATATTGATGACTAGGGTAGACTGTGCATCAAAGGTATTTATGCCGTGCTTTCTTGATTACTTTCTTCACAGGGTTTGATATATTTGGTGTCTGGAAATTAGTTTCTTATATTTTATTTCTTATGAAAAACGTTCCTACTTTTCTCCCAAGCACTGACCATTGACTTAACTGTGGGTGTCAACTGGCTTAGCTAATAAAGTCTCTTGCTGTCGTACAAGGGGCTTTGAATTGAATCCTGCCTACGACAAGGAAGAGGGGTTTATATAGGTCATATCCACTGTCTGACTGTTAGAAAGCCAACCCTATGGTTGTAAATTAGTCTCATACGCAGAGGGTCCTATTGATGAAGATGGGCAAGAAAATACTTAAATTCAACTTTTCTGTGTTTTGTGGTCCATGTTGGTATTACTTTTGAATAGCTAAGTAAATTTCTCTTTGTGTGTTATTTGCTCCAGTTATGTGAAAGTCACTTATGTGATTTGTTGTTAACTATTATTTCTATTCAGTTCACGTTCAAACTCCTGCAAGAACAATGTGACACAATCATAGAAATCATCCAAGTAAACCCCTGATATTTTCTTTCTTTTCATTTTTTTTCCCTTTTCTGAGTATTCCTTAGTTTCTACAAATTTGGATTAAGCCCATCTAAAGTTTCATTTCACTTCAAAATCCTGTAAATTGCAACCACTACTTTTTAAATTATACTAGTGTTTCATTGCCAAAGAAATCATAGAATTTTATTTTGTTGCTCTGACTAAGACATAGATCTATTCTTTTCTTGCCCATTGTCTCTCTTTTTCTACTTATTTCCTTTAAAATCCAATTGGATGCCTTTGTGGTTAACATTATTTGGTTATTGTTTTCTTTTCCACATCGAAATCGATATTATCTATCAGTCATTAACTCCAATCTACTCTCCCAATTATATGGAGTTGATGAATCATAAATCAAAACAGGATCCTATTTTGCAGGGTGCTAAACTATCTTTTGTAAATGCAAGGACAAACAACCCAGAAAAAAATGCAAAGACAAACTAACTCAAACAAGTCCTGATTAAGGATTTTCTCCATGTATAGGCTTGGTTTCAGGGTTGGTGTTCCTTTAACTTTTGCTGCACATTCTTAAGTTTTAGTGTGATCTTTTCATTTGTCTAATTATCCTAATGTGTCCAAAATTCTGTCAATCGGGTGCTTAGTTGGAACAAAAGCCAATTGATCAATGATTGAGACAACTTAGTTGCACTCCTTGTACACTTATATCAGTAAAGCGCCAAAGGAATAGAATAATCACTTCTCAAATAAGAATTGGCTCATTTATCTAGTTCTATCAGAAAACCTGTAAAGAATCCCTTACAGGATTAGCATTGATTGATAATCTGGTGTTAATAGCTCAATCTTCTGGCCTTGCAAGATAGTGTTCAAGTCTAAACTAGAGAAAATGAATTGAAACCCTTCCAGCAAATAGGCAACTAATGATCTGCTCCTCCTTGATGTGGATGCTTCTGAAAATGCTACTTTTCTGGCATTCTATCTCTTCTCCTGTGCTCGCATAAGCTCCCTTTAGATTTTCTTAATATGCTGGACTTAGGAATGGTTTGTTATTTTTTTAGACACTTCTTCTGATATGACCTATGTACTTGAGTTTTTCTCTACTCTAAGATACCATTAGTTATATCGAAAGAATAAATGAATCGAGTGTTGGAGTATCCAACATAAAAACCTAAGTTAGTGGGTGGAGAGACCCATCTAGTATATAAACCCATATCAAGTTCCAGACACAACCAATGTGGGATTGCCTAATACCCTCTTGCACGCGGAGGTCTTGGTGAAATCAAAATCAAGACAAATGGACTCGATGGTCCAATCTAAGTTGAAACAAAGACAAACAAGCATGCTACATTGATCCAAAAATAAACAAATTGGACTTTGATACCATGTTAGGTCATCCAACCTAAAAACTTAAGCTAGTAGGTAGAGGAACCTTACTAGTGCATATATCGATATCATGTCCCAAATACAACCATGTGGGAAAGTGGTGTCCCATTTATGTGCATCGAGGCCTAACTTGCAGAACTTTCATGGGTTTTCACTTATCAAAACTAATGGTATTAGAGCCGATAGTTTGGGCGGACAAGTGTAACTGAGAGTATATGGCTTGCACGAGGAGTAGGCTCTTAGTCATGTGTTAAGTGGTTGATTGAACATTGCTGTACCAAGCTCTTGTAACTAGCTTAAATTTTAGGGTTGGATTTTCTAACATGAAGTAGACAAGAACATGCAAAATTTAAGGAATGAATATTTTAAGAAAAAATATTATGAAAAACTGGAATATGAAGCACAAAAAAGTTAGGAGGATCCAATGCTTGTTTTCATGCCTCCTATCTACTCATCTTTTATGATGACGAATATATTGGAAAGATGTTTTCCTTAGTCATTTCCTTGACAACTTATCAACAATCAACGATAGGTTAGTTTGGAGTAAAATAATATGTTTAAAGGAGAGCTAATGGAGGGACGACACAATTTAAGAAGACAGATGCTCTTCAGACGAGCGCTCTATAGGCATGATTTAGCCTTCAGTGATAGAATTTGTGTCTAATTTTGTCATCTCAGCTCTTTTCATTATGCTGATTTTGGTGTTGATCTGTTATCCCCTCTCCTTCTGTTATTGCATTTCTCTTATTGCTTCTTTAAATGGTGCGCAATCCTATTTATTTAAAGCATGGATTGGTGATTAGTCCTTCTCCTTTCACTTGTCTGACAGAACAGATAAACACTAAACTTTGTGATAAGTTTTCTGTTGGTCATTATCCAATGCTCTTTTGGGGCCCTCCTAAATTTGTATTGGGTGGTTGGGAACCTAAACAAGAGAAAAGTGAAATACGTGTCATTGATGACGGACGGACAGCTGATCGATTGCTTAATTGGATCAACAAGCAAATGGGCAGGTATGAGGTATTTACATCTATTTATTGTTTGAAGGTTATATTGTACTATGTGTTTTACTTAAAAGCAGATATCATGTTGGAATTTACACTTTTAGTGTTGTGATTTATGAAATATGTATTTAACTTTGACAGTTTTCACGTCCTGTGTTTTTTGAAAGTTTTGTCATGCATTTGTACATTTGAGGTGCATAAATTGAATGCAAAGTAGTCCTTCAAATGGGAAGTTTAAAATAGAGTAGAACTTAAAAAAATAAATAAATATTCTCAATGTGCTTAATTATCAGTTTATTTTTTACTTTTATAAATTTGATGCTTTACAATGTGGCAAAGTAGGTCTTGGTTTTAACTTTTTCCAACCATATAAATTGTCAATGGAATGAGGATCCTCCCCCTCCCTTTCTTTTGTTATTGGAAAAGGAGTTCAAATTCATTAAAGTTAAACAAAAAAAAGATATCCTAAATTACCTATAAGCAGTCAATTGTTATAAAATCTGATATTTTGAAAAAACAAAAATGTGAAAGAAATAAAGTATGTCGTTGTAGTGGTAGTAAGTGAGAAACAAGTTGTAGTATTGTGTCTCTTCGTCTAGGATGCCTCTATGGGGGTAGAAAAGACCCATGCTTCTAACATGATTTTCTGAGAGTTTTTCCTGCTCCCCTTAATTTGGAATGGGTTATGGTTGTTATAGGGGGAAAGTGGGTTCCACTAACTAACTTCTCTCCTTCCTCTGTTCCATGCATTTCTGAAGAGGTGAGGAGGGGCAATGTTTGCATCGACAAGGGGAAAAATGTGTTATCTCCTGCGGTGAATGGGTGTGTCATGGGTGATATGGAGAGGAGCAATTCTTTTGGGGATGGAACTTTGCCTTGTCTAGATTTGGAAGTGTTCACGGGGTGGATCCCATCCCATTTAGCGCTTGCCCCCCGTTAGAGTATGAGAAAAGTGCATGGATTAAATCATCAGCTTGGGTTTCGCAGAAAGTGAAGGAAGCGAGGCATCATGTGGGGATATCGTGTGAAGGTTTCGAAGTGGAGTTTATGGCCCTGCTCATAGCTATTGAAGCTAGCCATTATAAGGAGACGACCTCTAGTTCCATATTGGGCAATAGAGAAAACAGAGAACTAAAAAGATTATCTTGCTCTATCAATTATGACTTGAAAGGTGGTAGCTCTAGTTGTGGCAGAATTAACAGGAGGTCAATGATTGGTTTTCATGGAGCCTAAGTTGTTATTGTGGAATGTGAGAAGGTTAAATGAAGTTGACAAATGCCTTAGAGTCAGAAACTAATTCAGATAGTAGAGAGCAAATATCATATGTTTACAGGAATCTAAGCTGGAGTTTGTTTCCAATAGTGTAGTGCATAGTTTGTGGGGATGTTGTCACGTGGATTGGTGTTATTTAACTTAGAGTGGTGGAGAAAATTGAGGAATGTAGGGGAGTATATTGTGGCTTGCTCTTTTAGAAACGTTCAAGATGGCTTTTTGTGGGAGCCTATGGGCCTAAACTCCGATTGTGATAGGAGGTATCTATGGGAGGAATTGTTTGACTTGATTGGTTGGTGGAACTTCCCGTGGTGCATTGGGGGAGAGTTTAATGTCACTCAATTTCCTAGTGAAAGATCGGGTGATGCCCGCCTTTGTTCCGCTATGGTAGAGTTCTCAGACTTTATTTTTGATTAGGGCCTTTTGGATATTCCTCTTGTAGGAGGAACTTGTATGTGGTCAAATAATCGAGAGCAGCCCTCATGGTCCAGAATTGATAGGTTTCTTGTTTCTTTAGATTGGGAAGCCCAATTTCTTGATCTATTTCAGAAGAGGTTGCCTAGATTTTGCTCATATCACTTTCCCATTCTCCTTGATTGTGGAGGCATTTAGGGCAATAGAAGATATTTCAAGTTCGAAAATATGTGGTTCAAGGTTGAAGGTTTTGTGGACAGAGTGCGTTAGTGGTGGACGTCTTATAATTTTCAAGGTTCCCTGAGCTTCACTTTGGCTCGCAAACTTAAAGCCTTGAAAGCTGTTTTAAGAGTTTGGAACGAGCATGTGTTTGGTGTTGTGAAGAATCAAAAAAAGCATCTCTTGGATGAGTTATGTGTTCTAGATGGTTTGGACGAAGAGAGAGCTTTATGTCTGGAAGAGAAGTTGAGGAAAGACAAAGTTATCGGTGATTTGTAGAGGGCTACGACACTGGGTGAAATAAGTTGGAGCTAGAAATCGAGGGGTGCTTTGGTTGAGAGAGGGGGATAAATGCATGAATTTTTCCATCGAGTGACAAATTCAAATAGGAGAAACAATTCCATCGAGCTGATGTTGGTTTATGGTTTAGTTACTTTGGATCAATTTGTGACCAGGGAGCACGTTGTGTATTTTTGTAACAGATTGTTTATAGAAGAGTTTAGTTGGCTGCCCAAGTTGGATGGCCTTGTATTTGATTCCATTGATGAGAAAGAGGCTTCTTGGTTAGAGCATCTGTTTGAGGAAAGTGGATTTGAAGGTGGTGAAAGGTTTGAACAGGGATAAGGTGTCGAGCCCTGATGGTTTTACAATTATGGATTTCTTCCAAAATTGTTGGGATGTGATTAAAGAAGATGTTATGAGGGTGTTTCATGAATTTCATGCTAGTAGCAAGTTTGAAAAAGGCCTCAATGCTACTTTCATTACTCTCATTCTAAAGAAACTCGTTGATGTTGATGTTCAAATTTTCGACCAATCAGTCTAGTGAGTGGAGTCTGCAAGATAAGCAAATAGTAGGATCAGATTTGGTGAACTAGGTATTCTTTGCAAATTGAATATTGAGAAGGCCTACGATCATGTTAATTGGGAGTTCTTATAATACTTATTGAGGAGATGTGGTTTTGGGGAAAAATTGTGTAATTGGATAGCACATTGTATTTGTTTGGTGCGCTTTTCTATTTTGGTGAATGGCACTCTTGCTTAATTCAGCAGCTCTTGCGGTTTGAGCAACTCTCGCGTTTGAGACAGGATGATCCTTTATCTCCAGTGCTATTTCTCATAATTATGGAGGCACCGAGTAAAATGCTTTATGCTATTGTAGATGGGGGCTTTCGCTCAGGCTTTTCAATGGGGTTTAAGAACTTTGGTGCGATTCATATTTCCAACTTTTTGATTGCGGATGACACCCTACTTTTTTGCGAGGCAAACCTATAACATCTACGCCTTTTGCGTGCCTTATTCTTATGCTTTGAAGTTGTCTCTGGTTTAAAAATTAACCTCACCAAGTTAGAATTGGTTACTATTGGTAATGTCAATAATGTTGATGGCCTGGCCAGTATTTTGTGTTGTACAATGTCTTTTTTTCTTATGAAATATCTTGACCTTCCATTGAGAGCTCCTTTTAAGGCCAAGTCTATTTGGAATGGTCTTATTGAAAAGATTGAGTGTTGTTTAGCCGGGTGGAAGATGATGTACTTGTCTAAGGGTGGAATAATTACTTAATCTTTTTATTGTTGGTTTTGCAAGCATGAGAGTTTAATAAAATCTCATACAGGATTTTCTTAAGTATTAGAAACTCTTTGTTTAATTGCCTCACCTTTAATCTTATAATCTTGGGCAGTATTATTGTAGTAGTAGTTGATGCTCACTAATTATTTCCACATCTAATATCTTAATTAATTTTTTTGGATATACATTCTTTGTGGAATTATTTTTTTGGATATACATACTTAATCTTGGTTTTTTCTTTTGTTCAAATTTATTTGCTGGCTCAGAACGTCATGTGTTTGCATGCTTGGGTGCACAACTTACGTCTTGTAATGTAATATAACATCTAGCAATGTAATGTTATTGTCATATATTGTTTCTTTATAAAATAAATACTTTAAGGTGCAACAGTAGTGCCCTGGGGGCCCCGGGGGGAAGGGGGGAATATTGAGAGAAGATAAAAAAAGAGTAGTAGAGAAAGTGGAAGATAAATTAAGATCTAAACTTTAACAAGGCAATGAAACTCAAGAAGGAGCCTCTATTAGCAAATAATGGAGTGATCTAGCCATGAAAACAAAGCCCTCCGAGATCCATCTTGTGCTTTTCAATAGAATTCTCTTTCCCATCAAAAGCCCATGCTATCTCTCTCTGGCTAGTTACTCCACTTGAAACCAGGTAGTATTGGCTTGTCCCATATCTTATATCTCCAACACACCGATAGATTCAATCTGAATTGGGCTTAAGCCATTAGTCTAATAAGTGTAAGCCATTAGGGGCGCCATACGCTTTTTTAATAAACTCTTACTTATAAAAAAAAAAAAAAATTAATTTAATTTATGTAAACAATAATGTGGTTGGGGTTTGCTTCATTACACTTATCCACACTTTCACAGGGTACACACTTGGACTTTATTGTGCAAAATGGTCAGTACTGCAAAGTTGAGCAATTAAATGACGAATCACATCAATTTATAACAGGATAGTATAATAGCTCTGTACATTACATGTTTATCAAAAAAACATTACATGTACTATACATGAGAACGATCTATGTCTCAAATTAAGCTAAACTGTTTTGCTACTTTATACAGGCTACACTCCATTAGTTTTGAACCTTGAAACCATAATTCTAGTGACCAAGTTCCTCTATATGCTAGTACCTAATGCGTTGGTGGGTTGATGGTTGAATCAGACATGGCAAACCAAGCACTGGGGAGATTACAATGGCCACTTAAACATTTCATTTTGTAAATTATTGTGCATATTTTAGCTTCTAGAGTTGTTCTTGTCACTATATTCTAACGTTATTTCAACTTTGCAGCTCTTTTGGCTTGGATGATGAGAAATTTGAAAATGAGCATCTTTCATCAAATGCCTCAGACCCTGGACAGGTCTGCACGAGAACATTAGATATAATTGCTCCACTTCTATTACAAATTAAAGTTTGTTCTATATGAAATAAAATATTAACTCTTGCAACACAACTCTTGCAAGATTGCACGAGCTGTGTATGATGTTGAGGAGGCAACGGCAACAGCCTTTGACATCATCTTAGAACACAAGGTATACTTTTTTGTTTTCTAGTCAGCCTTTAGTAATTTGGGCTTGTTATTGCTAATGAATTCTATCCATCTATTTTATGCATGTGTTTCAGATGATCAAATCAGAAACCCGGGCTTCACTAATAAAATTCCTGCAACTTTTGGTGGTGCATCATCCTTCTAGGAGGTACAGACGAAACTTTCCAGTATGTCACTTTTCTCTGCCAAATATGATTCTTCCTCCATTGTTTCAATTTAGAAATATATGGCAGGTGTCGGAAGGGCAGTGCAGAGGTGCTTGTGAACTTTGATGACTTGTGCCCATCAGAAATGTGGTCGACTGGTAAGCAGGAAGATAGTAATGGAAAGGGCGCATTGCGGAATTTTCAGATTTGTGGAAAAGATGTTCCTCGAGGATATTGGGTAGATACTCAAAGGCTGTGTTTCATCTTATTAAATTTACTATCGTTCTCTCTGTTGCACAGATAGGGTTTACAACTCTTTTACCTAGATTTTGGTATTGGCTGATAAATATTTGACATGATTTTGTTCAATTACATTTTATGTTTTCTTTTACAATTATGGACATATTGTTTAGTCATGAATATTGGCAGTATAGAAGCACTAAGTAACGTTCTTCCAACTAGATAATCGCCTATTTAAGTGCTGAAAATATCAAAAGCAGCAAGTGTTGCTAGTCTTCATCATTGATGCAATCAAGATTGATGGGCGACTTGTAGATTCGAAAAATGTACGAAGGGGCTCCAAAAGAAAACTCTGGGGTTGGTTCATTGAAATTCGAAGTTATTCAGAGAGTTTAATTGTTTATTGACTTTTGTTTAATTACTTTTGAGGGTTTAGGGCTATTCAAGTTCAATCTAGAATTGGTTCAGGCTTAAGGGATTTACTATGATGGGCTTTAGTTTTATGTTATGGGTCTGGCCTAGTTTTACATGTGAACTCATAGGGCCCAAGCAATATGCTTAGGGACCAAGTTAAAAAAAGAAAAGAAAAGAAAAGCAAAGAGAAATCTACATATATCCAGATTTTGATATTTCCCTTCTGTTTCTTCTCTTGGACTTCAATTTGGAGCTCCTCAGCTCTTGAAGATTCTCCATAGCTTATGCTGTTTGAGCCAATCTTGCTGGAATTGTGGAACAACATATCTGCAACCTTTTAAGTGATACATCAGGTGTATTTGGGTCCTCCAGCACCTCTGGCTGTTGGACCTTCCACCTGGGCTATATCATTAATCATCTATATTGTATCTTGAACTATTGTGTGTTTTTTTGGATAAGTAAAATTTTCTTTTGCAAGCCAAATTGTATCTCGAACTATTGTGTTTCAATTAACGCAATTGAATTGGCTCAAACTATGAGATTGTTAAAGAACTCCTGGCTAGGGCCCTTAACAGGAAATAGTTATAGTTAGACCCACAGAAACCGACCAATGTCATTCTGGAAAGCTAATAAATATTGCTTGACTAAACTATGCCTTATGCCTAGCACATCCTACCCCAGATGTTGTTCTCGTTCTCTTTCATGAAATTTACTAAGTAAATGAGATTCATGAGTATCACTTCAGACTGTTCAGTTGGAGACTGCCGCTTGGCATCCCTTGGACTTACAGTATAGCAATGAGTTCCTTCAGTGATTGCTGACTACTCATGTCGTCTACAGCTTAAGAATAAGCTAATTGTTATATACTTTCATGATTGATTTTTTGAAAGCTCTGTTCTTCCCACATATTTAACATGTTGTATAGTTACTGATTTGATGGTCATGAAATTCCTGAGGAAGTTGAAATTGTATCCAAATATGATATGATTTGACTAATAGTACGGATGGTGGTTTATTGTTTGTGGGCATCAGTGCTTCAGTCGTTTACCTAGTCCTTGCAGAGGTGAGTGATATGCCAACTCCGTAGTTTGGGATGATCTTAAATGCCTTTATAGTAAGATTTTCGATTTTCAGTTGCCTATTGCTGGCTAGTACATTTGTTTCTGCAGTGAATTTATCCATTATAAGTTCTTTCTTTTTTGGTGGTTGGTTACTATGTTGGCTGTTGATTCAATTTCTCGTGATGTTATATTATATTAGTGGAAGAAAATTCCCTAAGGTTTTGATTATCTTTGCATGGTTTATTGCAGATGTTCTGTCGCGGCAGCAAGAATGATACTCGGGGCTTTAGGTAGTGGTTTGTTATGTATTCTTCAAATTTTGATTAATGGTTTAGCGTGTTAATCATCGATCACATAGCAAGTATCAAACTTTTGCATTTTGATATTTAGTTTGTGTGCCTTCAAAATAAGTTTTATATTTAAGTATCTTCACAAAATTATAGAAAGCAGCTATCTTGCTCCATGCACAATGGTGACGTTCTTAGAAGAGAATACCAAGAGGTTTCCACAAAAAAAAAAAAAAAAGGTTAAACAAATCTGTACAACCGACTGACATTCTTTTGCAGAGTCCTGCATCTAGGAGATACCTGGTGTAATGGGATAGGCTTATAGAAGGGGACATATGGAGATGTGGATAGTTAAGTTCATTTGCTGGTCACACATTTGAGGGCTTGTGAGTGTGGTGCCATGAATACATATTCGTAAATTCATATATGGTGGGGGTTGTTAATCAACATTATGGTTGTGCCATTTCTTCATATGTCCTAAGAGGAAGGCAAAGCTACTAATTGTTGCTTTCTGGAAGTTGTTTCTGGAGACAAAGAAAGTATGATATATTTGTCATAAAATAGTTCATTAATAAAAATAGCCAAGCAGGTGTCGGTATATTTGTTACGGTTGAGGAAAAATGTTAGCCATATCTGTGCTATCACTTTAAAAAGACTAGTCAAGTTACAATTGAAGCTCCTTAGAATCGTTTATAAAGCCCAGTTTCATATAGTAAGAACCAATGTGAGACTTAGCACCTTGAATGCCTTTATAATCAATCCACTCAATGTGGACAATTCACCCACTCAAAGTTGACTAACTTTCTTGGGTGTCACAATCTATCTCACTCAAATTTCGGACATTTTCGTTAGGACCTACGTCATGCAATGTCTCCATGAAAAATGGTGTTATTAGGTTGCTCTGATACCATTTGTAATGACCGAGGAAAAATGCTAGTTATATTTGCGCTATTATTCCAAAAACACTATTCAAGTTATAGCTAAAACTCCATAGAATTGCTTATAAAGTCCAGTTTCACCTAGTAAGGAGCCAATAGAAGACTTAGCACTCATGAGTGTTTTTATAATCCATCCACCCAAAGTGGAACTAACTTTTTGGGGTGTTACAATATTGTTTGTGGCCATCTTGTGATAGGTGGAAGAGGTAGTTGCATTGATGAGGCTGTTAATGTAGTAGCAGTAGAGTGGCAAATTTGCAATGAAAGCTGGAGGCTAGTGGGGATGGAGATGGGAGTAGTGGAAGAGGAGGCAGAGTGGTGACAATGGAGGAGATGGTGGTTGCATATGTGGCTATGATGGTTTTAGTTGAGTTATTGACTGTAATAGAGATGGTGGATGTGATTCTAGAGGCGTAGTGGTGGTGTGTTGGGTTGCTGGTATTGGTGTCAGAGAAAACATTAATTTTGCTTCAAGAGAAAATAGTGTCTAGATTCCGTTGTTACATACACACACATAACTTAGAAGGTATTAAATTCATCAAGACTTTTTTTCCCCTTTTAGACAAAAGAGAACAACAAAATGTTTTTAGCTGCATTTGTTTCATTTCTCTTGTTCATGTATGTATTAATTTTTGGATTTTAAGATCAGGACGAGTGCTTTTGAGATGGTATCTTGATGGTTTATGTTCTTAGGTTCACCATGTAATGACCCATGGAAAGTGCTAGTCATATCTACGTTATCACTTTAAAAAGACTAGTCAATTTGAGACTTCCCTAGAATCACTTATAAAGCTTAGTTTCGCTTAGTAAGTAATCAATGTGGGAATTAGCATCAATGAGTGTCTTTATAAATCTACTTTATGTGGGCTACTCATCTTCTTAATGTAGACCGGGGTGCTACAATCTCTTCCTTTTAAACCTCAGACATCTTCGTCAGAGCCATGCCATGCACTGCTCTAATATTATATGACGTTATTAGGTGGTTCTGACATTATTTGTAACGACCCAGAGAAAGAGCTAGCTACATCTGCGCTATCATTAAAAAAAAAAAAAACTAGTTAATTTGGAACTTCCTTAAAATTATTTATAAAGTCCAATTTTACATAGTAAGTAATCAATGTGAGACTTAGCAGCCATGAATGTCTTTATAAACCACCCACTCTATGTGTGCAACTTATTTTTCTAATGTGGTATAATCTCCCCTCCCCCTTAAACCTTGACGTTCGTGTCAGTTCCACGTCATGCAATGCTCCAATACCACATTAAATTACTAAGTGGCTCTGACACCATTTGTTATGACCCGAGAAAGTGTTATTATCTTAAAAAGACTAGTTAATTTGGAGCTTCCATAGAGCTTCTATAAAATTACTTATAAAGCCCAATTTTATATGGGACTTAGCACCCATGAGTATCTTAATAAATCATTCACTCTATGTGAGCTACTCATCTTTTTAATGTGGGACCGGAGTGTAACACACCATTTGATAGCTTACCCAATATATCATATTCATTGTTGCTTCCTTGCTACACGTTTACAACTCCACTGACTGTGTAGTATTAACACCTGCAATCACTAATGCAATTGCAATATCAATTTTCCACCTCAGTAAAAGGTGCTGCTTATATTTTGGTTGTTATAGCCTTCCCACTAAAAGTTATTTCCCCTTTTTCCCCTTTACTTTAAGTCTCCTCCCAACTATGGGAGTTCTTTTCAGTGGTGTTCTTTTGACATGTTGCTTTCTTCTCTGTCTGCAGTTGTGGATTGTGGGTTCTGCTGCATTCACTCTCTGTTAGAATTGAGGATGGAGAGAGCCATTTTGCATTTACAGCTATATGCGAATTTGTGCACGACTTCTTCATCTGTGAGGAATGTCGCCAACATTTTTATGACATGTGTAAAAGGTATGTGCTTCTGAGAATAGTACATATTTCAAATTCTTTAAGCTTCTTTCAGCTACTTAAGCTAAAAGTGAGTAATGCTGATTTCAGTGTCTCTAGTCCTTTCAACAAGACCCGTGACTTTGCTCTTTGGTTGTGGAGTGCGCACAATAAGGTCAATGAGAGATTAATCAAAGAAGAAGCATCTTTAGGAACTGAGGATCCTAAATTTCTGAAGATGATTTGGCCTCCAAAGCAGCTTTGCTCTTCCTGTCATCTCCCTCATAGCCAGAGAAATAATAGCATTGATTGGGACCAGGACGAGGTGTTCAAATTTTTGACTAATTATTACGGGAAAACGCTTGTATCTCTATACAAGGACAAAAAAATTCTTGGGAATGATGGGGCTGACTTTGCTCTTGAAGATTTGGTGGCCTCAACAAATGCGGTTGTGGTGCCTGTGGGGGCTGCATTGGCAATTGCTGTTGCTAGCTGTGCATTTGGAGCACTTGCTTGCTACTGGCGTTCACAGCAAAAGAGTCGGAAGTATTTCCACCAACTACACCCTTTAAAGAACATATGATAATTAGAGGAGGGTAATGAGCTCTTTCAAAAACGTTTAAAGAAGCGGAGCCATTAAAAAAAGGGGAGAAAAAAAGGGGAAAAAATAAAGAGAGCTAGTGAGGCATAGAGTTGGTTGTTATAGGAGGTTTTCAATTTTCTTATTTTGTTTCTTTTTCCACAACATTTCAGGCCAAGGAGAAACTGGAACTAAGATTCTTTAGGGGACGAAATCAGAAAGGCAATAAGGTGCACAGCCGGGTGAAATCAGGCTCTGAATAGCGAATCCAGATCAAAGCTTTGCACCGAATGCACTGGTTGAGGTCCTCTTCTGTATCCTCTTTCAAGCTTTTATTTTTTGACATTTAAAATATAATGTACAGATTTTGGTACGATAATCTTAATTTTAGGAGAGAATCAGCCTACTTTGTTTTCTTTTTTCCAATTTTTTTTTTTTTTTTCCTTCCACGTATTTAGTCAAGAAAGATGAGACTTGAGCATTATATTATTCCCACAGATAAAATGCAGTTCTTAGATCTTTTGAATTGGTATTTGCAGAATAGTGTAGCTGTTTAGCTGTCAATTTTAAATGTAAAAATATATGGAGAATGACATGAAACGATTGTTTCTTTGTGATTTTTTTTTTTTCTCTTTAAATTTTATATTAATGAGGAATTGTATCAACGACTTGAAGAAATGATGAATGCTTCGAATTATTAGGTCGATTGTTGATCTGAAAAGATCACCACTTATAATGTAACATGAGCCTTGTGCACTACTTTTTGGAACACTGATAATTGTACGTTTCCCTTCGCGAGCGGAAAAGCTCCAACTTGAACTGCGCGGCAAAGTCTAGTTTAAGGTAGATCGAGGATATGCATAGATGATAGATGAGTAGGGGTGGCATATAAAGCAGCCGTTTATTTAGGATTGAGATCTGGCACCAGGTGCAGTACATTTTATCTGGACCATTCATTTAAATGAACGGTGCAGATTGTGGCAGCAAATAGAAAAAAGAAAGAAGGGATGATCTGGGTGACTGTTTGGGTAGCTGAACCACCTTCAGTAGCCGAGGAAATCTTGTGGCCAAAGTGGTGGTTCGACTACTCTCAAACCCCGGCTAATGAGAGTGGTCAAACCAATCCTTTGGCCAAAGGGGCATTGGGGGTGGCATTTCATTCCCGTGGCCTAGGGAGTGGTTTAACCACTCTCAAATTGGCCATCGGGAGTGGTTGAACCATTCTTTTGGTCATAGGATGGTTTGGCTACTTTCAAACTGGCCATTAAGAGTGGTCAAACTACCTTTTAACTAGTGGCAAAGTTGGAAAATCATATTATTGTGAGGGCTGAACTAAAAAATATGACAAACATAATTTAAAATAGAAATAAAGTAATTTATTACATAAATATGTGGATCAAAACAAGTTTATCCATAAAAGTTTTTAAATGTGTCATAATTGATGTACTAGCGATGTAACATGTGGACACTAGTACAAAAGTGTTTAAACTCACAGTCTACGTTCAAAGAATAAACATGACCCTCTCATTGAAATACAAAAGTGAAAAAAGAAGGTGTAGAGGCCATTTAACAATAGTCCAAAATCTAAATTTTTTCAACAATTTGTATGGGCTACAGCCTACACATGCCTCCATGTGACTCCGCTACTGACTTTGGCGAAGGGGCATGGGGGGGGGGGGGGGGGGTGTGGCCCGAGGGAATGCCCGAGCTGATGCACTGATTTTAATCCATTTAGTGAAAAGAGAAAAATTAGAAAAAAATTAAGTGTGAGTTAAAAAAAAAAAAAGAAGAAACGAAAATTGCATATCAGCACAAGAGTTGTTGACATGGTATGTGGATCCACGTGACCAAATCATGATGGTGGACTTACGCATGGCAAAACAGCTTTTGGAGAATTTTTATAAAAAATCAAGTCACGTTTTTTTTTTTTTTTTTAAATAAAAATCAAGTCACGTTAGTGATGTCAGTCGGTATAATTTCAAGTCGAAAGAATGTAAAATACTATATTTGTATTTCACAATGTTTATATGACAGTCTTAACCAATTCTTTGGATTTTTTTTAAACAAAAATGATCCAATTCTTTTAATACTACATTTTCAACTTTTTTGTTTAATTTCCATCCAATTTTGTATATGTGATTTTTTTTTAAAAAGAGTTTACTTGTATATTTGTGAGGCTATCTTTGTCTACATATATAAAGTTGGATGGAGTTAGAACAAAAAAGTTAAAAACTATAGTATTATTCTAATTGAAATTGCTACATCGTGAGATAGACATAAAAGAGGCAAAGAAGATGACTCTTTTCCTCCTCTTGGGAGAGCGGTGGGAGAGGAGGAGGGGAAAAGGCAAAGAGAGAAGTACTGACGGAGAAAATAGAGGGGGAAGTAGAACTAGAAAGCTCTCATAAAGAGAACGGCTGAGAGGCAAGAGAGGCCTGGTTCAATCTTGTATTGTATGTATGGACGAGTCATGATGACATGTATGGAAAGATTTTGGCAATATATCTTTCTACCTGGCCTATTCGTGTATGGCTGATCTCCATAGAAGACACTAAGATCAATCTTTAGCCATGTTGTGCCATTGATAAAGAAATAATGCAACTAAAATGATCGAAAATATATTTGAAGCAAACCAATAATTCAGCTTCTCTTCCTCCATTGTATCTATTCAATAATCAATACAGTATTGGTCATAAATGCGACCTTGGTATTTACAGTTTGAAATATACAAGTACTTCACCTTTAATAGCTTGACTTTTTTTTTTTTTTTTTTGGTATATTTTTTGCATATACACACTGGGATACTTTTCTAGCTGTACAAAGTATTCAAACGATGTGAAGCAAGGAAAGTATTTCAAGTATAGCCTATTGGTCTGAAAGATAACAAAGAAGATAACCTAAAACCTTTTTCGTGGGACTAGAATTCCACCACACTTGTCCAATGAAAGCATCGGATCCCAATTTCCATTTTTCTTTAACAAGAACAATATAAAGATTGGTAGATATGGCTAAGCAAGTCGAGGCCGTCCCTTCAATTTACGCCGGCTATACCTGTACATGAATGATATGAGCCTGGGGCTGCCTTGTTGAATGCTCAGTTTCATCATCATCATCATCATCTGATGAAGTAAGTGATGAAATGGACGGCTCCTAATAGATGAGTTAACTTCAATGAGCATTTGAGTTGTAGATGGTTCATGATTTCAGTGAACTTCTAACACCAGAAAAGGAACTTACAGGTGGATGTCGGCGTCTCTGAAAAGAAGTTACTGCTCTCACTATAATGTAGATCGGAAGAACAATCCCAGCAGTTCGTAGAAGTAACAACTGCAAAGAAGAAAAGCTTAATTTCATCATTTCTGCAGTCAGGTTTCATCTTTGTCCTCATGAAAAGAATTAGCAAAGCCAATTATATTTATATCTTACGATAGATAGTGGGAAAGAGTACTCATTGTTTCCACTAATTATGAGGGGAAGAGTGTGCCGTAAAGTCAGAAGAACCATGAACTGCAAGCAAATGAGAATGGACGAGGTTGTTAGAATATTAATGAAATGATTAAATTAATCACTTTTTATTATACTAAACTTTTGGATACGAGAGAGAGAAAGAGAGAGATTACAATGAAAGCAACCGAACGGCAACATATCAAACTTCTTGTAGTAGTAGTTGCATACTCATCATAGTCAGGATTCAGGAAATTAGGGTTAGTTGAAACCATTGCTATAATGCGGGGACTATTCAAGTTCCTCCTAGATATCTCCCAATTTCCCCTGGTAAAGGCAGCATAGGAGCACATTGGTGAAGTTGAAGCAGAAAAAAAACATCTACATTCTAGATAAAGAGGCAGTGAAATATAGATCAGAAAGTTTGTATAAAGCTCACCTGAAGTTCATTGGAACACGGCCAAGTTGAAACAGTGGAGGAGGAGCAGTATAACCAGGCTTAAATAGCTGAAATTCAAGAATTATCTTAATAAATAGCCAAATTTTGTAATGATTCATGGATAATATCAAGATCTGTGAGAATTAATGATGCAACAACCCAAGCTAAGAGTCACGTAAAAGTGAATTTACATACACAGAAGCATAACTAGAAAGATGATAAAGCACCTGGTGGCATATCTCACATGTAGTGTCACCCTTCTCATTACACCACCTCTGTACACATTTGCGGTGGGCGTACTGCAAAATTAGGAAACAAATATATATGACCAAGGATCTTACAAAACATTCCCCTTTTCCCCTCTCCCATATTGAATAGAAAAAAAGAAAAAAAAAAAAGAAGGATCTCACAAAACTAACTCCTGACAGTGTCAAGTATCAAGAAACATTTTAAAAATAGCTTTACTGTTTCTTTTGGTCGAAAATGATGGTCCTTGTCTTTCTTTTACAAACTAGTAGGCTACCACTTTACTGAACCAAATCAATAAAAGAACCTTATATAAAGTTTCCCTTTTGACACTCAAATATGTAAGAAGAGAAATATGAAACAGGAAAAAAGGAAATGAAATGCTCATAAGGTGCGTTACATATTCGCTTTCCTTAAGAAATTATTTTTCTCCACCAATTCTAACGAATTGGTATGTATTGGGTTACAACAAATATTTCTCTAAGATACAATAGAGTCCATAAATTCAATGTAGTTTTGTTGCGTTTTGCACAAAACGAAATCAAACCAAAACACCTTCAAAGTTTCTATTATAGCAAGAGAGAGTTGAATTTGAAGACTACATAAGGTTTTGAGAGAGACAAAAGAAGAGAGAATTTTTGTGTTATAAGTGTTATAAAACTGGCTGCAATGGACTCTTTATGGTGTTAAATTAGCTGTTTTAATGTCTGTTTACCAACAAACATGTAATGCAAAAATTAAGTGCTAAGTGCGTCATCAAGGAGCCACTAGCGCCCCCTGCCATGCACACGTGTCCGGTGCGAACTAGAGCATACACATAAGTGCATACACTCAAGCATTCTTGCTTTTATGCAATAGCTTGGTGTGAGTTGGGCCTTATAAATGCCAACTTCACCTTTTTCTTTTTTTTTTTTTTTTTTTATCTTTTTTTCATGTGGAACTCTCTTCCTTAAGACTCTTTAAAACCTTCCATTTAAGACATTCCCGAAACAGAGTATATATATATATATATATATATATATATATATCAACTTAAAAGATATTGCCTTTAGATGCAGAAAGGTAATGGGTATCTTATAAATATATGATAAGAATTTTAGTATTGTACAAATCAATATGAAGAACATAACAAGGTTAATTAAGATTAGTGGAGAATCCAACCGACCTTCAAGCTGCCACAGCAAGAGCAGGGCGTCTCCATATTTGAATCCTCATCCTCATCCTGGCATATCCTGCATTCCACCAATTTCCCGGGAGACGATATATTTCCATAATCCACCTTCTGGGAAGGGTTATCGATTTTCTGCTCATCAACAGCTGAGGATGTAGCTTGCATCGACCGGTTTCTGCTCTCAATTGCAGCTTCTAACGTCGACTCTGTTAACAAACGATCCACCAGCAACACAAAGTGATCCCCCATCCTCAATTTCTCAACATCCACCTAATGAATTCAAAAATATTTCCAAGGAAATCAACTTAATTATATCCAAGCCTTAAAAAATCATTGAACAATCTCTTCTCCTTTAGCAGAACTCCTGAAATTTGAAACCTTTATAGTTAAAAACAGAGCAAGCTATTAGAAGAAGAAATTAAATTAAAAAAAAAAAAAAACTCTTCTTTTATTTTCTTTTTTCATTCAGAACCTCTCATCACCCCGCAAACAAATCAGAAAATGAAAGAAACCCAATAAAGAAAGCATCTCCAAAAACATTCCAAGGTATGAAAAACGAGGAGGAGAAAGTACCCAGAAAGGGGAACAGAGAAAAAAAATAAAAAGAGTTAGAAAATGATCACCCTTTATCAAACCAAGAGCTTAAAGGCAGAGGCAACAGCACAAGGAAAGGAAAGGAATTTAACTTAAAAGATACAAAGGAAAGGAAGCAAGAAAGAGACTTACGAGATGGGAATCGTATTTTCTTGAAGCAAAGAAAGCTCTCTTTTTCTCTTTGTGTATTGGGTCGTAGGAAATCTCTGTTTTGGAATGAAGCAAGAGATTGAGTGATACCCTTTTTTTATAAGCCACAAATTTTACTTTCACAGATTACTTGCTATTAATCTCCTTGTCTCTCTGGCGCTGTGTGTGCAAAATGCAAACGTGGGTTTTCCCTATTATATGTCTTGCAAGAGAGAGACAGACAGAGAGATATTCCAAGTTCCAACGGCAAGTTCGTGGGCTCCACGCCATTCGGATCTTTTACGATTTTAAAGAAATGGGAGATTTTCGAATTATAATGAATTCAAGCCATTTTTTTACATCGAATGAAAGTAAAAAAATTTACAATAAAAAAGGGCCTAATCTCACGTAAGTAATCTGAGAAAGATCCTTATCCCACGATTGTCCTTTTCCCTTAACACCGTTATTTCCGTTTAGATTGCCACATAGTCTAATATTAACAGTTTCTCATGCTTTTTTTCACTTCTGAATCAATTTGGCTTGTGTTTCACTTCTGCGCACTGTTTCTCTGCAGGAAACTCTTTTTTCAGTTCCAGTGTTGTCTTTCGTTTTGTTATTTGATTGGTCTTCTTCTTGTCTCGTTTTACTTCACTATAGAAGACATGTATATAAGTATTGTAAGAGGTCATTTTTCTATTCAATTTTCAATGGGGAAAATAATATAATATTATAAATTTGAATCTGATTGATACATGGGGATGATGTATGTATGTTTGTGTATTTCATGTTTGTCATATATGCATGCTCTTTGTTTTGGAATAGGTGAAATGGAGAGGATCCTCGTCTCCCTTTTTTGTTTTATCTATACAAGTAGTGCATGAAAAGCAACAAAACAAAGCAATACTCTTTTAGGCTTTATCCAGTGTAGGGAATATTTCTTGATTGCTACCGGCCTTCTCCTTCAGCTATGAGAATTCAGTTGTAAAGGTCGTCAAATTTTTTTTTTTTAATGCTCTAATGACGTATGTAGTGGAGCTGTATTGATAATTTTTTTTTTCTTTTTTCTTTTTTTTTTTTCTGGGTAGTGATGGGCTTCCTTGTTGATTGATGGGCCCTGTTTATTTTATTTTATTTTTGTTTATTTATTTATTTTCATGTACGGGGCACCTTTCTTTATTGGAAATGTATTGCATGTCTAATTAGTTGTGTTGATCAGGTCATAATATTACTACCACAAGTTTAGTATATACTAATAATATTGTTGGGTTATATTATTATTATATAGGTTCTTTTATGGACTGAGATTATAATATAATTAATTAAACGTGTAACTCAGTCAAGTATATATGTAAAGCTTTTGTGAGAAAAGTATTAACTTAAATCATTTTCCTATAAGGAAGAAGCTTTTATCTCTATTTTTTTAAAATAAAATAAAATAATATAATGTAAAACCCATAAGATATTTCAGTCGTATTAGAGCATTAGCAGCAACTTCTAAATATTGTTTTAAACAAATAGTAGAGATGAGAGAGAAAATTTTTATATTAAAATAATGCTAAGGGAACTATTTTTTGTTCCCTAGATGAAGAGAACCAAAAGTAGTTTTCTTGGTATTTTTATAATTTATGGAATATTTAGAGAAACTGTTGCAGGAACTTTTTTGAGACTTTTTTATATTTTTTTAACAATTTTTCTTACACTAAAAAAGAAAATAAGACTTAAAAAAAGTTGTTGCTAATCCTCTTATATTGTCAAAAGTTTGATTCAAAGAAAAGTCCAAAAGCTTGTCAAAAGTTTGATTCAAAGAAAAGTCCAAAAGCTTGTACGTACTTTCGGGGAGAGGCAGGGAGTCCAACAGACAATTAAATTTCCATACCTTTGACTGTTGACTTTTACGACCCCTCCAGTTCTCAGAAGTTTTAATCTGTTTGCCACGTGTTTGGCTGACGATCTCGTTTGTCAAAAATTTCTTTCATTTCCAAAAATTCTTTTTAAAGTGGTTTGGTTGGCAACCGTCGCAAAGAATCATCACGTATCTTTATTGGTCAACTAATTCGTGTAGGTTTTGTCCATATTTTTCATGTACGTTTGCGTAGGCAGTCGCACAATAAGTCCTAAATAATGTTTGGATCATACAATCTGCAGCTTTTAGGGAGATTAAACCAAATATTTAAGGAGATCAAATATATACAATTAGTGTGGTTGATCAACAACCACTTGAACTTTTCATGCATGGGAGCATCAAAGATGGGTGTTGGCCGAGTAGTATATATATCCCATGCATGATTATAAACTGCTTTTTAATATAATAATAAACCATGATCGATCGTTAAGAAATTTAATTACACAAGTAGGTTTTAAAATAGGTAGGTACTAGGTAGCATGTAAAAAGATACACATATATGCTGACATGCATGATAGACGTACCCATTAATTATAGCTACTACATTTGCTGACTGATCCGTATAGAGTAGGTGAGTTGACGACCTATCAGGAGCTAAAAGTAGAGTATTAGTTCGGCCTAACATTTTATGCATGATTAAATTAAATTGATTTCCTTCCTCTTTTTGAGTGATAGCTAGGTATTAGGGGACAGTGCGTACATAACTTTAAAATTTTTTTTTTTAAAAAAAAAAAATTTACCATTAGATCTGTCCGTACGACTTAATTACATGGATGAGTAACATGCATATGTCTCAACCTTAAAATAATGCAAGAAATTATTTAACTGCCAGCATTCGATATCATGACCATACAATAAAATAATATAAAAGAAGAGAAAAAAAAATGTGAGGCATGCACATACCAATCAAATTTTTCTCATTCCATATCACAAGAACAATACACCAACAAGAGACCTTTTGGTCTTATAAGTAGAATAAGAAACATTATTTTGGATAAACTAGTTGAAAAGAGAGGAGCAGTTATTGTTAAATATAATTAGTAACATGCATGACTTCAGAAGCCTTCAAAACATGCATGTGGATCGATCCCCTGTGGCTGCTCCATCCCTCGATCTTCAGCTAGCTGATCATCACCTTTTACGTTTTAGTAAAGAAAGAAGCCAGCTCAATAATGTTAATCAGGACGGCCAGAACCAGGGCCAGAAGGTTGATGTGAGCCCAACTGAACCCGAACATTTTGTAAACAAATTAATTGACCGATCAATGGATTATGGATACCTAATTCTCAGATCTGCGCCTGGTTTTATAGGCACGTACGGGATCTATTTACTAACTTGGCTTTTGAAATTCATGCACAATTAATGAATTTAATTGTGGGAAATTGATCAAAATGCCACCCATGCATGCATGCGTGCACATATATAATTAAGCTCAAATTCCCGAAAGGCCTCATCCTAATTTAATTGCTTTAAATTAATTCCGGTTGTAGCAATCGACAAAGTAGACGAATTTCAGGAGTGGAAGCCCATTCAACTTCTTGCGCTACATTAAATGAGGGAGGACTTGATACGTCCTGAGTATGTCTTCTCCAAAGCTTGTTCGATTCAATCAAGTTTTCAATGCAATTTACATCACTTACTAAATTTCTACATTAATGCCCTTCAATTCCTCTTCTTGAAATAAGATACTCTCTATTTTAAATGAAATAAATAGAATGAATTAATATTGGAAGAGTTCGATTATACTGTAGCATGAAAGAATAATATTTTTATTTGTACCTATGATTTCTTTTCTTTCTATTAATTATTGCGTGGTATACTTCTTTAATTTCTCGCAAGGGATTACAACCTTATTTAGGTTTGCATGGATGGAAGCATCAAAGATGATGTTGGCTGTAGGAATACAAGTTGTCTCGATCAATTACTTTTTAATTTGCTATAGCTAGTATATCTAGGATGTTGACTTGATTAACTAGTCATGATCCTTCAAGAGAATGGTGCCTGTTTATCGATCTTCTAGTTTTCAAAACTAGCTACGTATTGAAGTAAAATTCACCTCAAAGACGGACAAAAATTAGTTATGATGTTGGGGATTGGGCCGGCTGGTACGGCCCAACCTCATCCTTGAGCTCAACTATTGATCAAGGCCTGCGAGGTGAAAACACGCGTTATGTATGCTCTCTTTGAAGAGCCATGGCCAACCTTAAGTCGGTTACATCTTCACAACCCCAATTTTGGGAGATTGGCCCATGAACCATCAAGGCAATTGATGGAGATATGACAAGGGTTGATATGAAGCACATTTAAGGTAGATATGAAGCACATTTAAGGTAGCTGGGCTTGAGCCCATACTCCCACGGTTTCCTAGAACATGTAAACTTTGTAGATATGATTGACGTGATGTCCGAATAGTGATAAGGGCATTGTTGGCCATCAGTTATGGACACCTAACATCCTCTCAACCAATTGGCGCCTCTGTCATGTTTGAAAATGAGAACTTAGAGACCCACGGAGAGGGCCTCAATTAATGAGCTCGGGGATCGTGTCATCTCATATAAAAGGGAGAACTTTCCGAGTAGGTAAGCATTCGAACTAATACACTCTTTGCTTGTTCTTACTGTTATCTACTCTACGTGGTAATTGACTTAGGCATCAGAGCTATCTCCTGCCGACCCACTGCAGCAAACTCTTGTGTCTGACTTCTTTCGTATTGTAAGAGTCCATGTCACCGACCCGAAAACTGTCCCAATAGATGATATCATTCTTGAGTACCAAATAGCATAAAAAAAATCATTTTGGATGCTAGCATATATCCCTAATTGAGTGGACGATCTATAATTAAAGTGTTTGTTGAGCATTACATTGGGATTTGGCTTACATGCTATTAAAAAAAAAAAAAATCACTTAACCCTTTTGAATTTTCATCATATTTGCAATTATTTCCTT
>FXXK01000759.1:7219-95054 GCA_900184695.1 Betula pendula | reverse complement strand
AAAAGGGAAAGGGAATCTAGTGTTTTTCAGATTTTCTTGATATTCATTCATTTTTTTAGCGAATAGATGTATTCTTTCTTTCTTTTTCTTTTTTCTTTTTTTCTTTTTTTCTTTTTTTAACATATCCACACAAGATTAGGAAAAGGGAAAGGGATAGAGAAAGGGGATTTCGAACTAGATCTATTCATATTGAATTGCTAGTACGCTGACGCAAACATCATCGCCTTATATATTTTAAAATATAAATGTTGGCACGTAACGGAAGCCAAAAAATAATGACAACTTTCAAAAAAATAAAAAAATAATGACAACCGCCAACTTTCGAGAAAGGGTAAAACAAATGGGACACGTTACATTCCTCCACTAGATTTGCATGAAATATTATCATAATATTTTGAAACTATATTTTTTTTCTTTCTTTCTTTCTTTTTTTGTTATCGAGGAGGGTGCAAAAAATTAAAGCCCAACATGTGACGATGAAAATAAATTAATTGGCTTGAAACTTGAAAGAATGAATTAATTATCATTGGAACAATGAAACCTTAGTGTATCTATTATAATTAAATGGCACCTAATTTATGTATGAAGGACTCGACTTATGCGTTGTAGTTAAAATTGTAGCACATCTATTGTAAAAATAATGAAGAGTTCAGATTTAAGCAAAATAAATAAATAAATAACTAAACTATATCAATTTTTTAACTAAACAATGTCTTATATTTGACGCGGTTTAAACGGTACGTAAAGACATTTCTTTTCAATCTAAAACTCATATGGCTTGTTCTCCCAAACTTTGCTCTCAATCCCCATGGTCGATGCTATACTATAGTTATGTGTGTTTGAGGGATGGGGAATGCCATGGTATATTCTCTACACCATCTATCAACTATCTTCTTTCATGTTTTTCTTAAAATAAAAAACTTTACACTACAAGGATAGTTCAAAGATGGTTTGAGGAATATTGCCAAGCATTTTTCTTTGAGGAATAGAGATGGGATTTGTGAGCGAAGTTTGGGAGGGAGGAAACAGATAGTTTAATGTTGAAAAGAGACATCCTTCCCCCTTCCTCTTTAAACGGCGTCACTACTAACAACCAACTTTGTGAGTTCGTTTCTTTACCCCTCGTTTTGGCTAAACGATGTTAAATTCAGAATTTTACATCGTTGTTACCAAACAAACAATTAATTGGCGTCCTATCACATATACCGACGTAACATTTATGTTTATTGTTTTCTTTTTTTTTTTTGTTTATATATTTATTTTAGTTCGATTAAAAATTGTTGAGTTAGACAATAACTACGTTCCAATATACACCTTCGAAAAAAAAAGTGAATAGAGTTAAAAGAGTACATCACCCTTAATTTTGATTTCATGATCGTTATGTAGGACACGATGCTTAAATTAACATTTTTTTTTTTTAGCAAATGAGACGTTAATCCAAGGCTATGTTTGTTAAATTTTAGGTTTTTTTTTTTTTTTGGTGTTTTGAATGTAGATAGAAGTGAATGATGTGATATTAAAGACGAAAAAATGTTTTAAATTTTTTATGAAAAAGTGAAAAAATTTTTTTTTATGATTTTTTATTTAAATAATAAAACAACATAAATGATGTGAACAAAAATTATTAATATTATTCTTTTTTTTGGTGGTCGTCAATAATCAATTTATCAGGACCATCGTTTTGATAAAAAACAACAACAGTTGGTTAAAAAAGAAAAAAAAAAAAAAAGATTTGCTAAATTATGACCCTTCATTCTTTGTAGGATTACAACAGATGTGCTGTAAAAAGAATATTAAAAATAAAAATGAAAGGTAGCAAAGGCCAAAATGAATGATCTATGATCAAACTTAAACCTCCAAAGGTGAACAATAAAAATAAAAATAACGCCGAATTGACAACAAGATATTGTTTTCAAATAGATATCATTTGCTTTGATAAATAAACGCACAAAAAGTGGACGTCTATTGTCCTGTATGTCCTCAAAAAAGTGAGGGCATAAGGATAAAAAAAAAAAAATTATATACCCTAACAAAAGCAAGAGTATGCGAACGTGCTACACTCCATCAGACGGACGTGTAGTACAACTCACACAAAAGTGCCTCTTCAAGTAATAAATATTATTAAGATTTTTGAAAAGAAAGAACTCTTTCTATCAAAATATCAATTTTTTTGTTTTTTGTAAAAAAAAAGCACATTCACTATTTTCAGTTCATTTTCAAAATATATCAATTGGGGTACACCCAAGAAATAAGCCAATTCACTCAAAAAAGAAAAAAAAAAAGCCAATTCAACAGCTTTTTGCTCAATTTCTTGTGGAGTAAAATTCTCCTCATTAAGAGTGAAGGGAAAGAAAATATAAACCACTAGTACTCATAGGATTTAGGAACTTAATATTTTAAAACTATGATTATTGTAATAATTAATATATTATTTACCACATGGCGCCCCTATATATGCTCCCTTGGGTTCTGTTTTCCTATTACAACTTCCTCGTATCTCAAAGGGAAAGCAAAGGGCCAACCTTTTAGAGTAGTGAGGGTTGCTTTTGAGACAATAGCATTAACAAATCGCGCACAAAGTGCCTATGGATCTTCACGGGCCTATCGTCCCCTCTTATTTTTTTATTTTTTGTTAATTATTTCACATTGCTAAAGAGAAACCATGGATGGTACAAATTTTTAGAGGATTTGCGAATTCGGTATAAATTTAATATTAAATTATTGGGTTAGTATTGCAAAATGTGATTCGTTTAATTAAATAACTTGAATTATAGTTAAACTATAAAATCTTATACCCATAATTCAACACGATTCGAACCCGACATACGATATAATGAGACTGATAATTTTTTACATAATCTACAAATTAAACAATAACTTTAATACAAAATTAATAAGTCATGATTAAAGGATATGATATATTTAATTAAATTGATTGGATTAAAATTAACTTATATAATTTTATACACTCATATTTAAACATAACTCACAACTCAAACTTGACATGCCAACTCAAATTGTCACTCCCAAATTATGATCTATATGTACCTCCTAAACTTACATTACTCTTACACTTTTTCACTTATGAGCCGTACGTTCGCCATATCTCCTTCTTACAATTATTCAGTATATATATATAGAGTAGTGATTGAGAGCAGTCTGGGCTGAATGAACAGTCATTCAGTCATTCAGCCCAGCTGCTCTCAAAATTTTGTTTAAAATATATATATATATATTTTAATGAAGTAGGGCCCACAAAAAAAAGAAAGAAAAATACCATGGACTGAATGACTGTTCATTCAGCCCAGGGCTGATGTTTATATTTACTCATATATATATATATATATATAGATCTTCATGTGACGGGTCCAATTCCCATAAAATAATTAAGTTCATGCACGTGAATATTATTATCACAAACTCTTTTTTATACGTGGGAATCGCTAATCATGTTACACAGAGAAATAGGAGTATCCACCAAATGCTAAACATGCATCCCAAAAAAAAGATAAAGATGCTTTACAATTTCTTTAATAATTGTAAATTTTCAATTATATAAATTCAAACCGTTTTTAATATCGAATAACTTAAAAATGATATCTATTAAAATATGACAGTTTTTAATGAAAAAAATTGATATATTTTCACCATATTCTTGTGATTTATGTTGTAGAAAAGTTTTGAATTGAAAAATACATTTTGCTTTACTAAAGAATAAACGTCTATTCAAAAGTGAAAAAAAAATCTTTTGAAATGATTTTTTTTTTTTGGCTCCCTCAAAAACATGTTATCTTTTTAATATGTAACATTTTTTAAGTCGTTCAATAAAAAATGCATGATTTTACGTAATTTGATAATCTACACTTTTAAAGAAATTGTAGAGAATCCTGATAAAAAAAAAAAATTGTAGAAAGGATCGAGTGCGTGTGTAGATGAACAAAAAAGATTATATTACATGGTTATTAATGCTATATACTATAATTTTTAATTAAAACTATCTTATAAAATTGATGTGGTATTCTCAACTAATCTTTAAATCAATATTCATTTAAAAAAAAAAAAGATTAAGAATAAATTGAAAATATTATGTCAGTATTGTGAGATAGTTGTAAAATCAACTACTCAATGATATATCATATATGTCATATGCATGGGGATTGTAATTTTCACCAATGTACATGTTTAGAGTACTCTCATATTACCAAAACAAAAAAAAAAGTACTATTAGGATCTTCCCTAAAGCCTGTTTACTTTCTTAAATTTAAAGAAATTTTTTTTAAAAAAAAAGTCACAAAAAGGCACATGCAGTAGATATTCTATATCTTCCTTAAATATTGGGTATGATATGGTGCACTTTAGCTTTCTTATATATTATTTTAACCCAAAATATTTATTTCTCATCTCTTTACCTTCCATTGGAGATTGTATTAGGATTTTGTTAAAAAAGTGAGAGTAGGTAGGGAACTTGTATTTTGCAAATGAATAATATTTTAATGGTATATGAACCAATAATTGAAACTATTATGGAGTGTATTTGAATAGGGAAAAAAATTATTTCTTAAATTTAGGAAAAATAAAATAAAAAGAAAGCTTTTGAGAGTAATCTATAAGAGCACTAGCAACAACTTCCCTTAAATTACATTCTCTTCCCTAATGTATGAAAAAACTGTTAAAAAAATTATTGCAGTAGCTTCCCTTAGTGTTCTCTAAACTAAGGAAATACCAAGGGAACCAAAAGTTTTTCCCTTCATCTAGAGAACCAAAAGTAATTCATTTAACATTATTTTAATATAAAAAAAAAAATTTATCTCCTCTTTTTTTCCTCTATCATTTGTTTAAAACAATATTTAAATGATTTATCTTTCTTCTCTCTTTCTCATCGCAATTAATTTAAAGAATATTTAAATGGTATAGGAAAATGATAAGGGAAAATATTGTATATTCTATTTAAATAGGAAAACAAAAAGTATTTTAGTTTCCTACATTGAAAAAGGAGGAAACTTCATATAGCACTCTTGAACTTTCAGACTTTTTTACATACCCCCACAATCTTTAAAACTTCTAATTTTGGTACCCTGAACTTCTAATGTCTATTATTTACCATCCATTAGGATTTTTCATTAAATAATAATAGAAGGGTGCTAAAATACCCCTTATTTGATTTTTTTTTTTTATAATTTTATTTGAAAAAATACATGAGTATTTTGAAAATTTTTATAGGATTTATGGTGAATCATAACGAAATAGGGTTAAGCAATAGACATTAAAAGTTCATAGTACCAAAGTGAGAGTTTTTATTCTTTTAAGTCTCACGGAATGGGCTTCTTTTTTTTTCCTAAAAAGAGACCAAAAATACTAAAAATAGTCCAGAACAATCTAAAATAAGCCCTAAAAAGACAAAAAAAGGTCCAAAACATTAATATAGGCCCTAAAAAGACAAAAAAAGGTCCAAAACATTAATATAGGCCCAAATGGCCCATATATAAAAAACGGTTATAACCGTACAGTTTGTGCCTGAAACAACCACTAACCGGCGGTTATAAAATAACCGTTAACCGCCTAAGACAGAGTGTAATGCCCAAAAATATTTAACAGCTATTTTTATAAATATTTGATTTTTTCAATTTTTATTAAACATTTTAATCAGAAAATGTAGCCATCAAATGTTCGATCTTAGAAAGTACAGATACAAACTCTGCAAAACCTGCGCAATGCTTAGAATGTGTTAGTACGAACATCAAATGTTCGATGCTTTTATGGAACGTTTGATGTGCTTTTGTCAAACGTTTGATACTTTTGTCAAACGTTTGATACTTTTATCAAACATTTGAAGAGGAACCTTAAATTATTTGATATAAATAAACCAAACATTCGATACTGATTATCAAACGTTAGATCATTTCTAAACATGAATTTTTCGTAGGAAATCGGTTTAACATCTCATTACCCTATAAATAATACCTTATTCCCTCGGAAAATCACTTACGCTCGATCCAAAACCTCTAAAAAACGTTTGTTAAACCTTGAGAATGATTTTTCTAAAGAAATGATCTTATTGAAGGAAACTATATTCTCCAATGGATAATTTCCGAATCCCAACTCATATTATGTTGTAGATTACTGTTTTTATACTAGCTAAGATCATGTTAATGTTTTCAAATTATGTTATAATGATTCAAAGTTTTTTATATTAACTTTCTAAAATGCTTTGGTAAAAAGAATCACTTTGTGTTTTATCTTTTGTATGTTTTCTACGTTCCTTAATACTGTTTGATGTTGTTAAATAATATTTTAAGTCTAAGAATAGTTGTAGATAGGTTTGATAGGAGTTTTTGGACTTTCATGCATTCTGGATATGCATCAAACGTTTCACTGTTCTTTGATCAAACGTTTGATAGTCGTATCAAACATTCGATGATGATCAGAAATGCTAAGTTAGAGGTTTTTAAGACAAAGAATACACAATGATTCACAAATAGTAAGAGATTACATTTTTAGTATATTGTTGGGTTATTTTATAGTTACTGAAGGATTTGCAAAATGTCTGAAGCATCAGATGAACAATCGAGGTAAGTGTTTTAATTGAATAAAGAAGATTGCAATTTTTTAAAAGTGCAATATATCAAATGACTGAGCACAATGTTTCATGTAATTTATCTTATCATTTTAAGATAAGCTAATATTTTATTATATATTCCATATTTTGAATAAATGAATAATATTTGCATCGTATGACATGATTACACCGTCTCACAACGGAATAATGGCATTGGGCTTACTATTATTATAAGTTAATTCTATGGTCAAATAGTGTTATTTTATGAAGAGGACCTTAGATCTAATAGTTTAGTTTGTGACAGCGCACTATTCATTGAGTGGGTTACCGGTTACAGTTTACCTAGTCAGTGTGAGCCACCCGAGATCGAACTCGGTCGGACTGCTAGTATAAGACGGTAGTTGTGCAATTGTCCGGGGTATCGAAAATTGTACTAAACGTCATTTTGGACGTGCTAACTCTATTGAGTGAGAGTAATGTCTCAAATAAACCATATTGTTAACATACGACTATTTATATTGTACTTATAGAGCATTCTTTCTGCATTTAAATATAAGTGTTTAATCACCGAGGTTATGCTTCTTATTTTAAAATTAAACATCATTTTTATCAAAGGGCATACCACCGGCGGATTAGACATGCCATTTGTAAAAATATTATGAATAATTCATAATTACATTTTAATTAATTTTATACCTCACATCGTTCAAAATAACTTGCTTACTAAATCAGCCGACTTACTCAGTTGCTTTTGTTTCGTAAAATGTCTCGCTATTTTACAAAACCTTCAGGAATTTGTTCAGTTGGGATCTACATCAAGTTATGGTATCATGACATTAGTTATTGTATTCATGTTTGATCTTTTAGTATTTTACAGAATAAAGATATTTTTTGAGTCTTAATTTAATTATTAAGGCTGAGAGGTAAATCATAAATTTAACTACAAATTAATTAAATTTTTAAAGTGTTATACAAAGCAATTGTGGTTATAGGCAATAACTGCTAACTATAATCGCTTGTACACTCCTATAAAAAAGGATAAAAGTTTATTTTTTTTATTTTTTTTTATAAGCAATAAGGGGAAAAGGGGAAAAGATCAAGGTGGATTATGTTCACTCTTAATTCATACAGCTGAGAGAAAGGGGAGAGAGGTGGAAATGCTTCCATAAACATTATGAGAAGCGGCCTATTTGACAACTAAATGTGCTCGGAGATTAATACTCCTAAAAACCTTGGTCGCAGACCAAGAAAAAAAAATAAGACAAAAGAAAAATTATATCTACAATAATACCTCTAGACGACCATTCAGTACAATAGGTTGGATTATTCAGAGCTGTGATGGTTATCAGAGAGTCACATTTTAAGATTAAACTTAATGAAGGATAAAACTTAGTTGTTGTTTCTACAGTTAAAAGGGCTGTATGTGCCTCTCCCGCATTTAATGGCACTGCATGAAGTTTCTCCTAAAAAAAAAATCTAAAAAAAAACTAGGCCGGTGCTCAAAGTTACTCTAAAGATCCCGTTGCCTTTCAAGAATCTCATTGAATATTGAATTGAATACTCAAAGGTGTACGTAGTAATGGATATGGATTACAAGTTGGCCAACTCATGCCTTTTAACCTCGAAGTCAAAAAGAATAAAAGAAAATATCACACAAGAAAGCCCCACCAACTTTCATTAGCCCCACTCTTCCTTCTCCATCCTTCCTCCACCAAATCCAAAACCTCAACTGAAAAAGACCCCATCACCAATGGACCCACCACCTCTCCCAGTCCTCCCCACCGCCACCTCCGCCCCCACTACCACCGTCAATGCCACCGCCATGCAAGTTAACTACCCCGACTCAGTCGACTCCTCTCCGCGCTCCCGCAACGCAGATACGGCCTGCTGGCTCGACGAGCCTCTCCCCCCTGTCCCAGGCGCCAAGCTTCGCTTCATGTGCAGCTTTGGCGGCCACATCATCCCCCGCCCCCACGACAAATCCCTCTGCTACGTCGGCGGCGAGACCCGCATCGTCGTCGTCGACCGCTACTCCTACCTCTCCGATCTCAGCTCTCGCCTCTCCCACACCCTACTCAACGGCCGACCCTTCACCCTCAAGTACCAGCTTCCCCACGAAGATTTGGACTCCCTCATATCCGTCTCCACCGACGAAGACCTGGAGAACATGATCGAAGAGTATGACCGTACGACCTCAGACACTAACTTGAAACCCACTTCACGTTTGCGTTTGTTTCTCTTTTTCTCCAAGCCTGAGACTGCGGCCTCCATGGGAGCTCTCCTCGACGATTCCAAGTCGGAGACGTGGTTCGTCGACGCGCTCAACCATGCTGGGCTACTTCCTAGAAGGGTGTCTGATTCAGCTACTGGATGCATCTTAAATCTTGATCAAGATTTGGAGGCTCAGGCAGCTGATTCTTTGAGTGATAATAACAAACAGGTGAGGAGCAATGTTCATGATGTCCATTCGATGCCTGACTCAATGGTGGAGAATAATTCATCGTATGGGTCATCTTCTTCGTCGCCTTCCATGTCTAACCTGCCTCCAATTCGTGTTCGCGTTGAGGATCAGAAGCTTGGCATGGAGGAACAGTTTGCACAGATAAGTTTGGCCCCAACTGGGTTGAAGCAAGATGATACGTTTGGTGTTTTGTCTGCTCCTCCTCCACTTCCTACAGTTCTGGCTTCTGCAATTACTGTGGCGTCAACAGGTATTCCTACGGCTGTTTCTAATGAGACGATGAATCGGATTTTCTCCGATGATGAGAGATCGGATCAGGGTGTGCCGGTTGGGTTTCGAAAGCCTCCATTGCCCCTGCAGCCAGTGCATATGAAGGCTGGTGGCGGTGGAGGTAATTATAGTTTGCATTCGCCGGAATCGGTAGCCAGGTACGTATATCTTGCCAATTTTTCTATTTTCTATCCCTTTATTGTGATAGTTTCTTTCTCTGAAGGATTTCACAAGCAGAGTGAAATAATTTGATGTGAGACAAACAATGGTTTCCATTTGAAACAGAGGGGAAGATTGGAAATTAATTAACCTGATCCTACATTTCCTTCTCTGATGTTGAAGATAATAATCTCAATTTGAATTGATGATAATCTTCCTTAATAACTTAGCTCCAAAACGTAGAATATGTAATTGAGTTGGGAGATGAATGGAAAGAAAAAATGAATGACGGAGGAAAATTCAAACTCAGGATCTTTGATATGATACTATGCTGAATCATTGCTTATCACAAAAGTTTAATTATATAGAAATAGATGAATTTAATTATTTAACAATTTTCATTGTTCCAACTATCCAGCGATTGTAGCATCGCATCTGCAAACTCCGTCTCGAAAGCTGTGTACTATCAAGAACAAGTTCATGCTGCCCATAGAGACAACAGAGCTAATAATAGCCCAAATACAAACAATGAGAATCCTGATTCAAATTCCCGAACTCAACAGCAACAAGTTCAGGATTCTGGCTACATGTATCCTTCCCAGATGGATCAACAGCAGCAACAACAGTTTCTTCATGCCAGCTCACATTATATGCAAGCGCCAATGTCATCTTACTACCAAATGTATGCTCCATCATCACAGCAGCAGCAGCTTCATCACCCAACCGATCAGCAATATGCTATGTATGTAATGCCCTCCGTTGCACAGCAGGCACAATCATACAACATGTCTATGCAATCTAACATACCTGACCAGACAAGTCCACATCCTGCCAATGTTGCTGCCTCTGGAGCTTACAAGGATGCAATTCCACCCATCTACCAGACAAAGACAACCGCCCCTGCTAAGCCGGAAATGGCTTCTGGTATATACGGAACAGCCGTCGCATCAAATCAGCAATTTGTTCAACTCCCATCTATGCAGTTTCAGCAACAATATGCCGGGTTTCATCCATCTCAGTCTATAGCTGTTGCCTCATCTGCTACTGGGAATTATGGTTATGAATACACCAACCATCCAAATGATCACCAAGTGTACTACACTCACCAAGCTGCTCCATTGCCTCCTCAATACCAAACCATGACAGCAGCAGCTGTTATGGCATTATCAGATCCTTCAAAACAGCAGCCTACAGAATCTCTGCAGCAGATCAGAACCGCACAGCCACCCTAATTCAACTAGGCAAATAAATACAATTTTGGAAGGGATAATAAGCATACTCTGTTTTGCTCATATGTGAGGTAGATAATAAGAGACCGGGTAATCTACTTCATTCTTCCATGTAGCCATTCCCGCGGGAAATGAAGGTGGTTGATGCATCAGATCACATATGGTAAAAGTCTTTGTTTATATGGTCAATCCATGTAACTAGCAGTCATGTTTAACTAATACCATATGAAGTTTTGAGGCTCTTACTGCTGCATAAGGTTGCGTCTGGGTTAATATATATCTGCAACAAGAAAATTTTTAATTTATCCTAAAACTTTATTCTAAAGGAGGTGGCAAAGGTAGTTTTGAATTAGTATAAGGTTAGTGATGAGTTTGGTTTCCAGTCAGCCTGTATAATGATGGCAATCTCTGTTCATTCCATGGTTTAAATTTGCTGTAGAAAAAAAAAACACACTACAGCACATCTTCTATAATTTTTTCAATAGTTTAAATTTAATTCTAAGTTTTTCAGGAAAAAGAGAGAAAAGAATTTTAAATATAAACAGTTGAAAAAACTACAGTTTTTTTTACAGCAGTTAAACTAAATCCAATAGTCTTTCACTGCTGAGTCACATGGAAGCTCCAAATATGCAATACAACAAACTCATGAATGTCAGTGACTGCAATTTTGGTACCTTAATAAAACACTCAATTCTAGATATTCCGATTTTCCTAGGTTGGGAATCCAATAACGTGCATGGCCTTAGAACAAGCTGTGGTGTTAGGTCTGGCAAAACACATTATTTTTGTCAATCGAACTTCAAACCTTGAAACATTCATGTCCAAGTCCAACCACATAAGCAGTGATCAAGTAGTGCTAATGTATAACAGTATAATGTGGTCTAACATGCTAGGGTTATATTATCTCAGATAAAAAATTAAAAAAATAAAAAATACCAAAAAAATAAAAAATAAAAAAATAAAAAACAGAAGAAAAAAAAGAAAGAGGCAACACATTTCACTCATTTGCATTTACTTGGTCTGGAAGATGATGTAGATCAATTCAAAGGAGTTTCTTTGTTTCATTATCACATGATCTCCCTTTTTCCTTGAATCAAAGAGTCTAGACAAATTCTCCCCTTCGTAAAATTGAGCTTACTTTATCGGGTTGGGATTAACATTTGACTGCTAAAAATCACATTTCATCCTACCTTTCATAAAAGCCACCTCTAATTTTGGGCTGACGTGTCAGTCCCATCAGCTCTTTTTTTTTTTTTTAAAAGAAAAAAGTTAATCAACACCATCACGTTAATCCAATAAAATGGAGGTGATTTGAGAGTTTATTTTTTTAACATTATTCCATAACAAGGCTTTTGTCTTGTTCTTTAAATTTCCTGAATAAGAAAAGATACAAATTCACCGCATGCATATAATACAAGACAAATAGTTTAGATGCATGAAAATGATTTCTCCAGCATTATTTTAAGTCCCAATATGGCCTTGGAGATATAGCATGAGGTAGTAAAGCAAGATTGCCCATCAAAAAAAAAAAAAAAAAAGAGCCATAGGGGTTGTACGAACTCCAAATCGGCAACTGCCAGAAGTTAGAATCCATTATAGGAGGGGCCACTATTCAACCATCTTTCTGAGTTGGAGCTGCCCAGTTCCCCACCAGTGGAGTGGACTCTGACTCTGACTCTGACTCTGAGAGAGAAGGATTTCTCAAACTTCAACTTCAACACACTCCACCTTCGTCCATGCTTTTACTGTTCCTTTTATTCTCCACCATTAATGGCCACCTCCATTTCCCACCTCTCACTCTCCCCAAAACCACCATTTTTACCGCTCTACCCCTCCTTCTCACCTCTCACGCAGCTCCCACTCAGGCAAGCTCTCTTTCTCTCTATCTCTCTCTCTCACACACTGATACACAGAGCTTCTGATCTATCTGTTTCCATTGCAGGTCCCCCAAGCTCCTCTGCTGCCTCTCCGTCAAACAACAAGCAAATGAGCAAATATCCACCACCCAAAACGACGCTGCTAACACTCTCCGTGTCGCTTTCGCCGCAGGTGGCACGGGTGGCCACATATACCCGGCGGTCGCCATAGCCGACGAGCTCAAAATCGCCAACCCCACCGTCCAAATCCTCTTCCTAGGCATGCCCAATAGCATGGAAAGCGCCGCTATCCCCTCCTCCGGCTATGCCTTCGCCACCGTCCCCGCCGCGCCATTGGCCCGTCCTTTCGTCTCCTTCCAAAACCTCTTGCTCCCCATGCGTTTGATCAAAAGTCTGATCCAAAGTCATAAAAAACTCCGCGAGTTCGATCCCCATATGGTCATTGGTACCGGCGGGTACGTCTCGTTCCCAGTTTGCCTCGCCGCTGCGCTGAGGGGCATTAAGCTTGTGATCCAAGAGCAGAACTCGGTGCCCGGGATCGCCAACTGGCTTCTTTCTTTCTTGGCGGAAGTGGTTTTCGTGGCCTTTAACTCGACCATTGACTGTTTTCCAAGGAAGAATAAGTGTGTGGTGTGTGGGAATCCGGTGAGGTTGGCGTTGAGGCAGCATGTACCGAAGGCGGTGGCAAGGTTGAGGTTCTTTCCCAAGTCTGGAAAGGCGGGGCATTCGGAGGGAAAGGTTTTGTTGGTGCTTGGAGGGTCTTTGGGTGCTAATGCTATTAATATTGCTATGTTGAATTTGTATTATCAGATGCTGTTGGAAAACGAGAAATTGTTTATCGTATGGCAGACAGGGGTGGAGTCATATAATGAGATGGAGAGCCTCGTGAAGAATCACCCGCATTTGTATTTGACGCCGTAAGTAGTTTTCTGGTATGAATGTGATGCTATCCATTTGTTGGTCTGTTTATTAATAAAATCTTTTTGATTTTTTTTGAGTATTTTTCTAGTGCAATTGCTTGCTGCCTTATTGGTTTGAATCAAAGTGAGAAGCACACGATATAATTAAATCTGTTTTTTCTGCATGACTATGAAGAAGCGTACGTGTAACTCGTTTACCAAGATTGGTTGTTTTATATTCATTGCTATAGATGTTATAGGGGACTAACTACAAAACTATGAATTTCGAAAGATTATTCCATATCATTGGAAAGAAAGTTGGAAAGATATTTGGGGAAATAATACATTTTACTTTAAGATCTATAAAATAGTCAGTCATTATTCACTTCAAAATAAACAGAAGAGAGTGTGAGTTTTGTTATTCTGTTGTGCAGAACTTGTTTAAGCTTCTTATGGACTTTGTTTATCATCGGTCAAAAAGAGGTGTTTGTTTTTGGGCTTTTAACATACATTTTTTTGGAGATATTCCCGTATGTGTTCACGTTTCATAGGTTAAAGTGGATTCTGCTCACCATTTAGGCATGTCTGTTGTAATATATTTCTGTACTCCACACCCATTGTATGGCAGCCCACTCTGTAACTTTGCCTCGCCTTGGGTCTTGGCCTAACCTAATATCCTCTCTCCTATTCATGCCTGTATATTGCTTTCAGGTGAGCGTTTCCACCTCACAAATGCCTGTACAATATTGTTACTTTGCCCACCATATGGTTTGCCCCTCTAATGTTATGAACTCAATATAAGTTTTGGCTCAGAGAAATGAATATGATCAATGTGGTAAAATCACTCAGATTAGTGGAACTCATCAAATAATAGTCCAACAATGCTGATGGAGATTCATGTCATTGTGAAGCACTCATCGGACAATTTATTTAACTACGGTTTCCCGCTGCTTTTCATTGTTTAATTTAAGTTCTAGATATATTCTGCTTTGCTTGTAATGATCTTTTTTCTTCTGGACAATTTGTAATGATGCATAAGCATTTATATGCACTCCTGTTCTAGAATCATAGTTATAATTTAGTCGTCATTATTTTCAAATTTAACTTCAATAATTTGTATCTCTTCTATAATTCATTTTTTATTTTTTTTAATTGATGAAGCTCAGATAAATGGTTATCTTTATGTGTAATGAACAATCTATTTGCTCATAAACTCCTTTAGTCTAATGTGTGCCTGTTTTATGAAGGTTTATGCATTCTATGGACTTGGCTTATGCAGCTGCAGACCTTATCGTTTCTAGAGCTGGTGCTATGACTTGTTATGAGATCTTGGCCACTGGGAAACCTTCCATTCTGGTAATTAGGAGCTCCATATAATGTTTTGTAATCTAATTTGTCAAATCAAGTAGGAGAGTGTTTTTATTATTTGGCCTTTCATGACAGATTAATATCTTTGTTTAGTAACCCTGCACCAAAAGTTTAGATGGAAAGAAAATTGTATGAAGTTTGAACTAATTCATCTAATATTCTATCTTGTAAATTTTGATGATCAAACAAATAGTTAAACAGGTCCAACTTTTCCTATGAAGACTCAAGGGATTGAAAAAAAAAAAACAAAAAAAACATACATAAACGGTAATAAGTATTAAAAAATAAATCAACTTTATCATGTGTTGCAAAGACATTTATATGAGATTTTCAATGCGGCCAGTGTCCAGTGCAAGTCTCTTGAGCGTCTTGAGATTAGAAAGTTAATAAATTATTGACATATTTGGAGTTTGTCAGATACGTATCCAAGAAGTATTGGGAAAGTGTCGGTCATTGTGCTCCTTCGAAGGTTCAAAAAATATTATCCTGAAAATTGTATGATGTTATGCACAATGAGGCTGCTTTTTGAATATGTCTGTGCTCTATGATGCTGCTCAGGTTTTGTCTGCAATACTGGATCATTGAAGAGCATCTGATTGACAAGTCTTTTTCTTGATTCTTGAAATTCATCAGCCACGACTACAATAATCATAAACTGTAAATTACATTACTTAGTAATTATTCATGACAGTGCACAGTATAATGCATATAATTCACACAAAAGCCTCTGTTGAAAACGATTACAGTTGATATGATTGCAAAATAAATCCTTAAGAACAAAAATTATAATGCCTTTTATGAAGTCCCACAATATAATAATGATAATGTTCCAACTCTCTATCTCTCTCTCTCGTCTCGTAAAGAGCATTACCCCCCCCCCCCCTCCCGCGCTCCCTTCTTTCTCCTAAATTAATGCCTCTACCTTCCAGCATTTTTTCAGTTTTTACATGTCCTCAATGGGTTGGTTTTATTGCCTGTGAAAAAAAATGTATAATATTTCTTTCTGACTCTGTAGATACCATCCCCAAATGTTGCCGAAGGACATCAATTCAGAAATGCTTCTTTACTGGCAGATATAGCAGGTTCCAGGGTTATAACTGAAGATGAACTGGATTCAACCACCCTTGCTCTTGCAATTGAAGAGATATTAGGTACATTGAATCTGTTGCCTCATTTTAATTAGTGGAAATCATGGTCTGAAAGTCATGTATTACTGTACTGTAATGAGATTAAAGAACTCTAAATTTTCCTTTCAAATCATAATGGGATCTGAATTCCCCATATTTTCACGTACTGCAACTCTAAAGTACTTTATGTCCTGCCATTGTCCTTTACTGAGCTAAATTTAGAAACTTTTAATTTGCATGAAATCTTAGAAAGAAGAGATTGCAGAGTGCATTAGGATCTTTAAGTTGCAAATAGGATGAAGAGGTTATGGCTTAAGTCTAAACAGCTGATTACTGCAGACTGCATTGGTGGTGCTAGGAATCATGTCTATGACCTAGCAAATTTGCATTTAGCCAACATAAGTAGTTACTAGGGCAGCCAAAAGGGACAACGTTTAGTTGTCATTCTTTACCCCCCTCCAATGTGGAAATTGTAGATGAAACAGACAATTATGTGACAACTGATTGATGTTTTTTTCTTGCTTGTGAAGATTCATTGATCAGGTGAGGTTGCTTCCGATAACATTTTGGTTCTTAAACTTCAGTGCCATTTCCCCCCATTGCTATTCCTGTAGTTCCTTCCTCAAATACTTTGCCTGATGTTGCTTGTGGTTCTTAAACTAATAGACCAGACTTTGGGTTGTTAAATTGATGCTTCTCTAATATTTTTCCTGACATTCTTTTCAAATGCATATATGGCTGAGGCATGTAATTTTGGTTGCAGCATCCTTTTTTTATATTTGACTTGAACATGAAGCCCTCACATTTATAGCTCTTTGTAACTTCCCATAAAAGCATTGAAACTATATATTCAACAATCAACTGTAATACTGGTTGAGTGTATTTCTGATTCTTCCAATTCCATTGTGGCATATATGTGTTTGTGTGCGTATGTTGTGACAATAATGTTTGATAAATTGCTAAAATAATCTTTCCTGTAGAAAAAAAAAAAAAACAAAAACCTCGTATATTTGTGTAAAATTGTTTTCACATATGACAGGGGATGAGGAAAAGATGGCGGATATGTCTGAGAGGGCTCTCAAAGTTGCAAAGCCCAATGCCTCTGTGGAGATTGCACAACACATTTTATCCTTAGTTGACTTATCAACAGCAAAGGCGAAGCACTAAAGTTATGTCATGGCTGAACTATATATTCTGCTTGACAATGGACCAGGCTGTAAGTTTTGCTTGTGGTATTCAATTTGTTGTCTAACAAAGCAGTGAAATTTTTCTTCAGAAGAAGTCGGATGTTTAAGGAAAGTTGAGATGAAATGACTTGTCATAAGGCTAGGATCATAAATATCCCTCTTATTGTTTCTTTCAATTGCTTATTCTTTAGGTGTACAAGAGATGCTTTTCTTAGTGTTTGTCTGACAAAGTTAGACTCTTCATTTATTGTTTGATTCGAAAGAGTGTCCGACACAAGTAATTTGATTGGATAGTTGTAGCCTCTGTAGTTCTTTTCTCTGTATCATTTGGTTAGTCTAATTGAAAATTCCAACTCTTTTTTTATTGGTAACCATATTAATGGGGACATGAACATTATTAAAAAAATTCACATGCATCTCACATGTTAATTAAAAAATAATGTGCTTATGATGTAGGGTACCTAGCAAGTAATCAAGGCAAGAGCACAACCTACATTTTTCTTAAAGGTTGCCGCAAAAGTAAGCAATCATATGCTAGTGCGTACACGCAGCAATGAATTGACTAGCAAATTACTAGGTGTATAACAGGCTGGGCCTTGGAAACTATTAAGGCTTGTTTGAAATTGCGTTGAAAAATATAATTTTTAAAGTTAAAAAGAACTTTTTATTAAAATTTATTTTTAAGTTTTTTTAAAAGTGTTAAAAAAGTACTTTTGAAGTTTTTTGTCAAACATGTCAGCTTTTTGTTTGACATAATTTTTTATTTGGCATAATTTTTTATATATTAAAAATATTTTTTAAATTTTTTAACGCAATTTCAAATAAGCCTTCGGTCGTGGAACATGTTCGAAGAAGATATTTAGAAATTGTAAGATCTGATGTTTGTGGTCTTTTGAAGTGTGTCAAGTATAAAATATCCGCTTGGTTTGCGTGCTTTACGTTTACTGGACATCTTTCTCAGCCACTTGGAAGATCATATCTTTTAAGCAAACGGCAGCTGTCCATTGTACAAGTAATATCGGAGCTGTTATGCAACTTCAAAATGTCCCACTACCATGTGGTAAATTTGTTTTTTATTTTTTGGAGCAAATGATAGAGAATGTTTGGTTCAATAGATCCCAACTACGTGGAACTCTGACAGTCCGTGGCTTGAAAAAATATAGGACCTTAGAGATTCTATCCATTATTTGTTAGTACAGTTTACTGCACGCTGGTAGTCCAGTCACATATTTACAACGATAGAAAATAGGCAAGGGTAGCTCGTCGGAGGTATCGGTAAGGAATACTCTTATGTGTAAGTTAGTGAGGGATTCTAAGAGAAACAAAAAATTGTAATGATGGTAAAGGATTAGGTTATTTACCTACTACAATAGACTTCTATTCATAGGGAAGAAGATGTGGTAACTTGGGCCACGTGGAACCAATTGATTAGGGTAATAACTCAAGTCACGTTGCACTATATGGTAAGGGAACATATTGTCGGTATAGACTGCTTACCCATGGGCATGACATCCTATTAGTACGGACTGCATCGCTTGAACGACCAACAACCTCAATACGAATGGCTTGCTCTAAGGCACTTGACATTCTGTCAATATGAAATACCCCGCTTGGGTGTGTATCAATAGGGGTTGTTGTGACATTAGTGGTGGTTGGCAAACACTCCCCTTTGGCATAGTCGTCAAAGTGGTCGTATCTTTTGTCATCGTTGGTAGTTGTCTGTGGTCCCCTTGCAAGGTGTCTATCAAGCTGAGGATCGTCAATCGATGACTCCCTTGAAGGAGGGGGCTAACCCGTCACCGACAGTCATACCCCAACCCGAGGGTAGATGGGCTTTGCTAGGCCGATTTTAATCAGGCTTTGCTCGACCCAAGTGGGCCTTGCAGGGCTCGATCAGGCTTCAATTGGGGTGGCTCTAAGGTGACTGATGGAAATTTCATTAAGAGCATTGTGACTTTTGGCTTCCTTAAGCGAGCCACCAGTTTTGCAGGGGGATCAAGTGTGATTTACCATTAGACGAGCTTTTCAAGGTGAAAGGATTGAAGGGGCATACTCATTAATGGGCCATTGAATCGCTTCCATTCCCAATGGGAACAACAAATTGACATTTAAGAGGTTGTGTTCCCTGAGTGCACGTGCCCCTCGGATGGCTTTATTTGCGCCACGTGTGAGGGAAGTTGTCAGGTAGTGGCAGCGTATTAAACGTGTTGTACCATGGGGCTCGCTTCTTGAGTTGAAAGGATTGAAGGGACGCATTCATTGATGGGTTGTTGAACCATTTTAGTTTTTGAGCTAGCAATGATTTGACATTTAAGGAGTCACGTTTTTCGATATGTACGACGCATGCATTTCACGAGTTGCTTTCCTTGTGCGACATGGTAGGGCCAAACAAAGGACTCTTTGGTGTTTGCAAAATTTTGAAATTTCAAAATTTCATTGAGGCGGGCGTCGAGCCCTACATAAGGGCTCATTTCATTAATTTTCCTCATTTCCATCTTTTTTCCTCTAGTCTCTATTGTTGGAGCTCTTCTTTCGTAGCCGTTTATTTCCACATAGTCCTTCAAACCCCTTGTCACAACTACCGTCGACGTGACAACAGCCTCCTAGCATTCAAAAGTGAAGGAAAGCGATTTCGAATCCTTCCGACTGTTTTATTGCATTCCAGCGTCTGTCATCCTTCGAGTACTCGGTGTAGCAGAGGGGGTCATCATGCTGCCGGGGACCAACAAGGTGTGCATCAATGAGGAGATGCTCAAGGCCGACATCACTTCCCTTTTCTAAACCTCGTTTGGGAGGTGTTGTCGAGGCTCTGCCTTGCCCCCAACAACTAATGCCCAACTGCTTGTAGATCCTATTGTTGTATTGCATAGTGTGGCTTGCAATCAATATAATTTAATTAACATAGGCCTTACAAAGAGACATGCACATTCTAAGTCTATCTATTTGGGCTTTGCTTAAGAACTAACCTAAATTAGAATAGGGGTCTGTTACACGATCTTACTGTAGATCAACATGAAAAGATTGAAAAAAAAAAAAACCAAAACTTCTATTAACGGTAGATTAACCAGATATCTACAATATACTTCCAAAATTACAATGAGTTATAGAAAAAGCTAGCAACTATAACATTACTATCGAATTGAATAACAAACATAACATAGTGGTGAATTTCTAAACAATGTTAGATGTAAGAAATTCACCTGATAACATATCCAGGATACAATGGACACATGATATCTTTGTAGGGCTGCAGTGAAAGCTTCTTCATATTTGTGTTTAAATATCAAATTTGATAACTCCTTTATTGGATCAACCGATAGCCCAACCTAATGCACACGTGAGACCATCAAAGGTTTGAAGGGAACTGTACTCATATGGAATTCCAACATAGAAATCAAAGAAAATGAAAGGAAACTATACTTGAGTAAGAGTGGAATCATGGAGACCACCCAAGGTTTGAGCCATAGTCGATGTTGAATAGATGGAATCCTACATAATGAATTTAAAAAAAAAAAAGGAAAATCATAAAGAAATCAAGTAAACCGTCATATTTATGTCTACTTATTTCTGTATATACGTGAGTACGAATTATATAGCCATACTAATCATCAACTGCTAGAGGCAATGTAGTTTGATTAGTATTCGCTTGATCTTGCGTTGCTTAGGAGGTCTAAAATTAAAAAATGGTTGTGTAAACGTGTTTACAACAAAACACTAGAAAAATATATGTGACTCGGTGGGAAAAAAAATATATCAACCTGATTTTTTCACCTCTTTTGTTTGGCATTATTGTTACTTGATGGCTTTTTTATTACTTGTGACTTCTTAGCATTGTCCCTCGGTGGCTTGTTTACTACTTGTGACTTGTTGGCTTTTTTTTTCTACCATGGGCACCAGTCTTCTTAACAGTGACTTTCTTTTACGTTTAACCTTAAGAGGAATAAACACCTTATTACTTTGTACCACCAACTATCATTGCTTTGAACGATTTCAGTACAGCTAGAAGATTCGACTGTAGCTAAAATGTGATGGGAATGATGACTCATCTCAAGCCTTAAGGCACAAAAATTCTCCATTAAGCTATTAACATTTTTCATCACCTTCATGTAATTAGCATCACTTTCATACGCAAGCAATGCTAATTCATAAAAATTCTTGCACATGGAGTCATATTTTTGGTTATTAGGGTTACCACTAAAAGTATCATAACTACACTTAAGCAAAGTGTATCTTCACTTTATATCTTTCCTCCATTTTGCAAGAAAATATCTTGGTTGCAACATTGTTACTTTCTTTGTCGGTAGCACAGGAATGGAATGCCTACACAAGATGCCTCTTAATTTAAACAATGCATAAGTGTACTTCATTTCAAATTCTTCTTCATTGTAGTAAACACAAAATGTTATGTCTTTAATGTTGTTTTCATTAACGACAACATATTCAATCACTTGATAGGTAAAAATTACACTTCACTTTTAATATGAGAGTTATTGCAAGACATAACTTTCTCAAACTTCTTTGAACTTTGTATTGATGTAAACGTCTTGAAACATCTGCTCTAAAGGCAAGGGGCTTACACATGGCATGTCATATCTATTAGTTAAATACGTTGTGTCAAATGTAATGACATTCCCAAAGAATTCATGCACTATCTTACTTCGTGCATCGGTCTAAAACACATTTTGCAACCTATAATCATCATTCATGTCCATCACCTAATAGAAGTCATCATTCTACTTTTCCATTCCATTAAAATAATCACGAAGTGCTTGAGTACTTCCTTTGCCAAGCCAAAACTCTCTTGCCTTCTCAATAAAATTTCTTGCCTTCTCAATAAAATTTTGGCAATCTTTTTCGCCAAAGGAAAGATTCTCAACCCCCCAACCCAATTTCAACAACCAAAGAGGTAAAATTTTTATTTGTACATATTCCAGCTCTATCATTTAGCTCAAACATTCTTTTTGTAGCAACATCTATATTCTTATTGCATCTAAAAAACTCTGTTTTGCCTAGCTTAAATAATGATTATGCTCAACCACAACTTTAGTTAAAAGCCCCTTTCCATTATCACATAATGTCGCACAAATCTTGGCTTTACACCCTGTTCTAGCTGTTATTGGATTTGGCTTCTTAGCATTACTTTCACTACTTTGTGCTTTGTTGTGACGTGTACAGGCAAGGATTATGTATCTAGCATGATCGTTTGTGTCCATTTTGAATCATCTTCTTACAACACCAAAACCAACTTGCTTATCATACTTCATAATATAACTTCTTCCTTCAAACTAAATGTCATTGATTGCTTAGGTTTTTCAACTTTTTCATCCTTATTTATAATTTTGTGTAGTGTGCCATTGTCATATTAATCTATCATCTTGTGTAGTGTGTCATTGTCATCCTTATCATCCAACTCTAAATCACATAAAAATTGGAAAAAAAAAATACAAAGCAAAATTATAATGCAAACAAAAGTTAATAACCTAACCAAATTAAGGGCCATCTTGGTGAGTTAAATCATCGTTAATTGGAATCTCTATAAACAAAGAATCACCTTCGCACTCATTCACCAATCGTGAGCTTGAAGAGTCCATTTAGTAGAAGAGAAAGAGACCACAATGAGTAACTAAAAACACAGACAAAATAAGAAAGACAACATCAATATAATGTTTGTACAATTGCAGGCTTTAAGAAAGAGAACATCAATAAATGAGTATGTGCATCAAAGTATTAGCAAGTCCTTGATGTTGAAATTCCAAAAGGTTCAGAGTCGAGAATCCATGCCAACCTTTCATCAAGATTAAAAGAATGTTTAATGACACTAACCTTTCCCCTCTTTACCTCCCCCCACCTTTTTCAAATGACATTTTGACCAATCATCTTGAAAATATCCAAAATCACACAATAAGCTTACACAATCATGTTTCTTTCTAATTTATTTTATTTCATTTAGATTAAATTATTAGCCTACAAAAAAGAGAGAGAACACATATAGATATATTATTCAAAAGAGTACTAAAGATACTACCAAGGAGGATCCCAATAATGCAATATACAAATCATTTCAAAGCTAAAAAAAATAAGTAGAAAATATAATTAATAAGCAATAGCTAATGCAAATTGGAGTATTGTCACAAGATTATCTAATTTAAGGCTGATTTAGCTTGTTTTCTGTGAGAAAAATTATTGGGATATCCCATTACAATGTGTAACCATGTGGTTTTGCAAATTAAAAGTAACAAACTGATTTTTGACGTGAAATTTTCTTGTGAGGAATTGAAATCAAAGTGATTAGAAATAAGAAATAAAAAGAACTAAAAGTAACAAACTGATTTTTGAACAAATCGAAATTTTCAGACAAAGCAAACTGAAGAAAAACAACTACAAATTGAAGAAAATTCCTAGAATTACATACTAAGCAAACTGAATAAAAGCCTAAAATTACATATAAAAAAGCAGAAGCTTTTATTGACCCAAGCCAGCTAATCAAGAGAAAGATAGATATAGTACCTTTCGGAGGTTGATGGTGACCAAATCGTTCGGTTGTGGAGGAAGAAAGAGAGAGAGAGAGAGAGGTGTTCTGTTGCCAAAGAGAGGCGTTTTGTTGCCGGAGAGAATCCTGTTCCATTGTGAGAAAGACCACTGTGAGTGAAAGAGAGAGATGTTTTGAAAAGGTGGAGGGGGTGGCAAGGGTTCATTAGTTTTTATTTTTATTTTTTTGGATGTGAAATTGTCACGTCGGACAAAATGCTGATAGATGGTAGTAAGAGAATGCGGGGAAACATATGTCAAAGAAAAAAGAAAAATGTTAAAAATACCTAATCTTTCATTAAAAGATGAATACTAAAATGAATTGAAACTTATTACTTAAGCTATGGAAAGTGCTCTTCGGGCCATGTTTAGAGCACTTACATTGAGCCTTGTAGTAAAAAAAAAAAAAAAAAAAGTCTCATATTGAACTCAACAAAATACCCAAATATTTGGTGACTAGCTACAGTGCTCAGCAGCAATGTATCCATTAAATTAATAAAATAATCTCTTCACATCTCTCTTCTTAATAATTTTTTTTTTCTCTCTCTCACGTGTCTCCTTCTTCTCTGTTCTTTCCTTTTCTTTTTTTCATCCGACGCCTTTTCTCTTTTTCATCACTGTACACTCTCCATCTCTCTTCCATACAATGGCATTGCATGTTTCAATTTTTTTTTTCTTTTTAAAAAGACTGTTAGAAAAAGATTAATATATATATATATGGCCATTATAAAAATATGAATTTTTAAAAAATGATAAATTTTAGAAAATGTGAAAGTTAGGAAATAATAAGGTTTCAAAAATATGATTGTTAGAGAAAGAATAAAAAAAGAATAGATAATGAATATTTAAATAGAATAGTAAAAGTTGTTAGCTAAAATGCTAAGTTGGATATAATTTTTTTTAAAAAGTTGTTAACTAAAATAAAAAAATTGATGTACTCAAGGGATTTGAAATACATACCGTAATAAAATCAAGGGTTCAAATTTTTTACAAAAATTTAAAAGTAAATCTAAACCTTGCTTTTATTACAGCATGTATGTAGAAAATTCTACAGCATTTAAGCTTAATCCGTACTCAAAAGCACGTTTCGAATGTGAGAGATTTTAGGAAGGAGACTTTTGTGGACAAAATGGATAAGGTTGGACACGTAACTAGGCTAGGGGCCCACCACAAGTAAAAAGTAAAAAACAGGCCCACATGAAGCGTCCCTATATCCACCCCTCCAACGCCAAAGAAGCAACGTAAATAATCGGCTTTGCGTCCAAAACTCCCAATATCGGCCACAATAACGCGCAAGAAAAGATGAAAATGTTCGTTTCCCATTCGGATCTTCCTGCCATGACCCGGAACGCCACCTGCGGATTGCGTCACCTCCAGGGGCTCCACCCTGTGCGATCCGACCCGAAACGACAATCCGGACACTGTCGGATGCCTCATTTGCTCCTCCCGATGCCGTCGGTGAGGCGGATGACGGTGTACGGTATCGCTTTGGAGGAGAAGACGAAAAAGAAGAAGCCGGCGATCTGTACCGCTGACGAGCTACACTACGTCTCCGTTCCCAACTCGGATTGGACCCTCGCTCTCTGGCGATACCTTCCTTCTCCTCAGGTCCTCCCTCTAGTGCTTTTTGATTCTCTTTTTCCTTTTGTTTGTTTTTTTTTTTTGTATTTAATTGTGTTCCGTATACGCATGTGTCCAATGTATTCCTGTGCGTGTGCATGTACGTATATGAAATCGTATAAGTGTATATATATACAGGCACGGCCGAGAAATCACCCGCTGTTGCTGTTGTCAGGGGTTGCGACGAATGCTATTGGATATGATCTCTCTCCTGATGTGAGTTTTATTACTCTTCCTAGTTCCTATATAGCTTTGCTCAACTTTGTTTCTTTTGAAGTCAATTTTCGTTTGTGTTTGACTCTTTTTTTTTTTTTGGGAAAAAAATATTTGTACATTTTGTTAACTCAATGATTGCGTGGTTGAAGAAATTAAATAATCCTAATTTAATTCTGGGTTCATTTAGGATGGTGATAGATGATATTATTTGCACAATTCTCTGACTGGCTCCTATTGTGTTTTTTTTTTTTTTTTTTAATTCAGAACAAAGCTAAAATGGTTCTTTTTGTCAATGAATATAGTAAATTAAAAAGAAGAATAAGGCCATTCATGTTCGGAGTTAGAGATTTTTGGGTTTGTGCTGTTGGTTTTGACGAGAAAAAATCTATGAGGATTCTAAGCATAGAAAGTTACATTATTAGCAGGTGTAATTCAATCCTGCTTCTTTTATGAGTTTTTTTTTTTTTTAACCCTCTTTTTTTGGTTTCTAAATATTCACATGCACACAAATCACACTGAAATGTGTATGCATGTAGGAGCACCATGCTTTTTAGTTTTGTATCTCACGCAAAATTGAAGCATCTTGTCTACTACATCTAATTAGATTGCTTGATTATTTTCATAATCTAATTTGGTTCTTTTTGAAATTTTGATTAGCTTCTACATGATGATGCTGTCTTTAGATGACTATCTAACTATGGGAGAAAGTTGACAATTCTTTTTGACATTGTTATGCAAACCTCTCCAGTTCCCTATTATTAGGCCTTAGTTGTGATTCTTGTAAATTTTTTGCAGTCCTCTTTTGCACGCTACATGTCTGGCCAAGGCTTCGATACATGGATTCTGGAAGTTCGAGGTGCTGGGTTGAGCACACACGGAATGGACTTTAAGGATGTTGTGCAACCACTTGATGCCGTGGTAGATTCTTCAGTTAAGCGGGGAATGGATGGTGTTTTTCCTTCAGGACGACATTCCACCTTTGAATCTGCTGCTTTTACTGATTCTGATGTCTCTATTGTCAATGGAGAAAGCAAAGAGACTGTGTCTAAGTCTGATGACATGAAATTAGTCACCAAATTTATGGAAACTTTTTCCCGTTTATCGGAGAAACTTTCAGGCTTTTTAAATGGAGGTTGGTCAAGAAAGTTTCTATCAACTGATTGAATGTTAGTTTAACATTTTAATATGCTCATTATGTGAACAATATAATGATTTAGGTTCTCAAGAAGTGGGGCAAAATTCTGCTATTGCTAGCCAAATTAGAGATTTGAGTCAAAGGCTTGCAAATATCATTGAAGAAGGTCAACTATCAGTTCCAACACGGTTTTTGGACTTGCAAGAACGTTTTTCTACTACATTAGATGAATTCCAGAAACAACTTGATCTGATTGTGAAGTATGATTGGGACTTTGATAGCTACTTGGTAGAGGATGTGTATGCTGCGGTGAGGTGACATTCCTTCAATATAAATGACTTCAGATTTGACCGTTTGTTTTTGTTATTCTTTCAGATTTCATCTTCTATGTTGAAATCTCATTTATCCATTGCCATGGTTACTGAACTTATAATACACTTGTTGAATGCCTATCTCAATTTTTAGTCTGTCATCTTAGGTGGAGTACATAAGGACTAGTTGCAAACCAAAGGATGGAAAGTTGCTTGCAATCGGTCACTCGATGGGGGGTATCTTGCTCTATGCAATGCTCTCTCGATGCTGTAAGTTGACAGGCTAAACTTGTCCTTTGGTTCGTCTTCTGACATTGTTACCTTCATTGATTGCATGCTTATCTTTGATCATTTCCATCTTCAAATTGTTACTTATTGCTGTAAATTCTGGCTTCGATTTTTGTATAGTTTTTCCTCAGATCTAGGTTGTCCTCTCTCTCTCACACGCGTATGCACGCACGCACGCACACACACCAACATGCATGTGCATGCGCCTGCACTTGTGCACATGCACAAGCAATGTAATAGAACGCTTGCACAAATTAAGTCTGTTTTTAAAGGGGGCTTGATGTACAAGAAACCAAGATTGAAAAGTAAGTAATTAGAGAGGAGAAACATAGAGAAAAATAAGGCGGGAAGAGAGATAAGCTGAAGAAGAGACGAAATCAAGCTGAAGAAGAGAAGAAGAAGCACCAAAGGGGGAGGAGATAGATGACAACTGACAACAGTCAATCCAATTTTCAATTCATCATAAGCTGTTGATTACAATAGAAAAATCTATTTAAATAGACTAATAGCTAAACCCTAACCCTAACCCTAGTGATACTTGGGCTAATGGCCTGCTAAAATAACATAAAATCCAAATGAAATAAATAAAGTCCAAATGAAACTAATACAACCCATCTGAAAACAAATAATAATAATAATAAAAAAAACAATGCAACTAAATCAAAGCCCAATAATGATCCAGCTCATGTGATCTGTGGCTCGTATTTGGTGCTCTGCTTCAGGGCTACTGCCCAGTGTGATGGTAAAGGTCTCGGGCACAAGTGTGTTGGTGTTTGCATGAGCCTGATTCAGCAATGTTTTACTCCTGCTGGTTTTTTCAATTTGTTTATTGCTAAGTAATGTCATTACTTGGCAATCATTTCCTTTTTGTTTATATCTTTATTTGTTTCTAGTATGGGTTTGGAAGTGTCTTTTAGCAACTTTTATGCAATGTGACAGGTTTAAAATTAAGTTATATGTGTCAAATCAGGTTATGTTGGCAGACAAATCAGTTGTCTATGAACTTTAAATTCTTTTTACTCTCACATAGCTTTTAAGTTTTTTAGTACCAAAAGATAAAGATTTGCAAATTTGGTTATGCATCTTTGCTATATCATTTTCTTGACTACGTTTGCTCTTGTATGCTAAAATGTGCTATTCAATAAGGTTTTGAAGGAAGGAACTCTGGGTTTGCTTCAGTTGCTACTTTGGGATCATCACTTGACTACTCGACTTCAAAATCATCACTCAAATTAATTTTACCTCTGGCAAGTGATATAGAAAACTACTTGTTTTAAATACCTCTTCATTGCTTCATTATGAGAATTAGATGACTCTCTACTAGTTATCATGAGAACCTGATGTTAGTCCACTTTGGTAAACAGGCAGACCCTGCACAAGCTCTAAATGTTCCTGTTATTCCAATTGGGGCATTGCTCGCTGCAGCTCATCCTCTTGCATCTCGTCCACCTTATATTTTGTCTTGGTTAAATCCTCAAATTTCTGCTCAGCACATGATGCATCCAAAGTTATTTGAAAAGCTTGTTTTGAACAACTTTGGTAAGTACAAATATGCATTTTCTATCAACATATTGCATAACTTCTAAGCACCAAAGTGCATTTGGAAAATTGTTACGAATGTTCAAGAGATTTGATATTTGATGCTTTCTTGGTGAGAAATGCCTTTTAGAAGCTATCTGAATTATTATATTTAGCTATTACATTGTCATGGCATTATTACTTGCTTCATATTCGTAGTTGCCAAAAGATTATTAAATAGACTGGGGAGGCATGTCTGGGGCTGGTTCAGTCAGGCACAAGGATGTTTGTAGAGGGTTACTATTGTATTCTTAGCTGTGTACCTGTGAAGGATAGTTTGTACATTGGCCATCTCCATCCCTGCGCTTGAATGGTTCTCCCTGGCCCTGCAGCAAAGGATAAGTTCTTTCTCTAAATCGGGCCCGGAACACTCAACGAAAAAGGATGACCCAATGCTTGGCCTTTACCCCCACAAAAGGCCCAGATCCCCTATTTATTCATAGGAGAATCTGCCTGTCCCGAGGAAACATGTGTCCAGGAACGCTATGTGAATAGGGCCTTTAAGCCCTCACCCAGCATCTATGAGTTCAATCATTATATGTTTCAAAAAGAATTTGAAATCCATGTAGCCATTTCAGCTTTACTCCCTGTTCTCTCTTTAATAGAGCTCTGAAAAAACTGGATTTAGGCGGAATGACTTTTCCCATTTCTGTGAGCTGTAGAGTTAATTATCCCTTATCATCTCTGGTATTCCCCCTCCCTATGAGATGCGGGATCGACCCCGTGAGCCCATCCATTTTCTACATCCTTTTGGATGATAAGGCATGCCTATCCATGTTTTAACCAGCCTTTGTTCAACTATCAACCACCGGAATGGTTATTTTATCCACTCCACTTTCCTCTCCTGCAGCTTATAATTGAATAGTTTGGTAAGGAAGTTGCAATAATCACTGTTTGATAAGAATGCTATATTTTGCCTTACTTCAATGAGTCAACAAGCTTTGAAACCCTTGGTTGTGTGCAAGTGAATGACATTATTTTGTTGACATTCTCTTATAGGTTAAAACTACCCTTGTTTTTAGTGAGACCATAACTTTGAAGGTGACTTACTGCTGTTGTAGTTCATTCTTAGGGAACAACCATGATGTTAAGCTCTAGCACAGCCACAAAATGTCTGAAGTGCCATCACTAATCAAAAGAACAGAAATTTTGCATGATTCTTTGTCCCTGGCTTGTCTTGCCATTTGGTACCTCCCCTTATGAGGGTACCTGGGATTTAGCCCATAGGAGGCAGGGCATTGTGGAGGGAGAGGGCTAATCCCCACTATCTGTTTTTTGAACACAGATATTTTTCTGTTGCATAGAGCTACTGCGGCTTTTGCGCATTTGCTGCCTGTTTGGGCCCCATGATCTGTTGTCCCTGGAAAATGCACTCAACTCCAGGAAGCATTCTAATTTTCTCATATATTCTAATGCCATGAACTATATTTTTACAATCACTAGGGCGTCTCTTGTATAAAGTTTCATTAGTACTTATCAAAAAAAAATAAATAAATAAAGTTTCATTAGTGAATGAACTTTTTATCCAATCTGTTTGAGCACTTCCTTCTGAAGTGGGTCCATCAGTGCTGTTGTCAACAATGAGTTTGTGCCAGGATTCTTTAAAGTGCTATTTTTAGCCCAAGTTTGGCATTCAATGCTAACTAATTTCTCATTAATCCATTTTCCATGGTATCTCAGTGTGTACATTGCTTTTGCAATATCTATCCCTCCCTAATATGCACTGTCATATGCAGGTACAGTACCTACCAAGCTTCTCTTGCAGCTTACAACAGCCTTCCAAGAGGGCGGTTTACGTGACAGAAGTGGAAGTTTCTGTTACAAGGATCATTTACACAAAAGCAACGTCCCTGTCTTAGCACTTGCGGGTGACCAAGACCTAATTTGTCCACCTGAAGCTGTCTATGGTAGATTTTTTAGTTCATACATCTGTGCCTATAACGGGCTCCCAGTTTTCAATTAACTTCCCTACCCTTTTCCCTTTCTTTCTTTTTTCTTTTTCCTCGGGATACCTATGATGATTGATATTAATGGCGCAGAAACGGTGAAGTTGATTTCTGAAGATTTAGTTGATTACAAAGTTTTTGGAGAATCCGGAGGTCCACATTATGGTCACTATGACCTAGTGGGAGGTCGTTCGGTATGAGTAACCTATTTATTTATCCTACGTTGATAAAAAAACTTCTTTGCTTAATGGAAATAAAATTTATAACATACTGGATAGAATTGGACCATCTTTTTTTTTTATTAAAACTGTTCTTTCTCCTCAATCTCTGTCCTTTAATGCAGGTAGCAGATCAAGTGTATCCATGCATAATTGAATTTCTCAACCGTCACGACAAGATTTGATTTCCTCATCTCGTTTTCTCTACTTAAAATTTTAGTTCAATTCTTTTGTCCATATACAAGTTAACTGAAGATTCCTGAGGAGAGATGTTCCCTCAAAATCCTGATCAACATATATGCGATAAGAGGTTAAGAGGAAGTTCATGTGTGTATGGATGTTAATTGTTGTTGTATCTATCCCCATTGCGTACATAGTTGTAAAGTAAATTGCATATATGAAAATTGGAAAGATAAATCAATTAATTTTAGTTGAAACAATGTTACTATTGTTTATTTGTAGCGTGTTGTGCTTGCGAATTCCGGTTTATTTTGTAGTTCTTTGTTAATTTGCAATATAGAAGTAATTTGGTATTTCCATTTTCTTATATCACATTTGTATTTTATTTTTCTTTGCATGAAAATTATATGGACAAAGGTGTACGGACTTGCAGAATATCATGTATGTGAAATCTCCCATTTCTGGTGTGAAATTGCAGATTCATTTTCAAAGCAACCCGGCCAAAAGTTTTGGAGAAATGAATCAAGTGATGAATTGAATCATACAATTCATCACTTGATTAACGTACATTACAAAATTTTAAATTGTTGTAACTCTCCCCTAATTCAAAGTTTTGGTTTCTTTTTTTCTTTTTTTTTTGAATGGTAATATATCATATTCCATTGATAACAAATCAAGAGCATAAAATTCTTACATCATGAAGCTCAAATAAACATAGCACGATGTTATGAAATTACAAAATTATAAATTTAGACAAAAAATTTTACAATTGAAAAACTATTTATGACTTCAGCTTTTGCTAATTATGTATAACTTCAGTTAAGGAACAGATCTGTTCTGAGCAAATTAGATCTAAAACATGAGTAGCTCAAATTCTTACAAACTTTATTTTTTTGGCCGTAAGAGATAGTTTCCTACACCGATCTACTCTTCTTGACCCTAAAGGTCAGGAGACAACACACGCCCTTGACCCAAAGGCTGCTAGGACAACTAGAACAAAAAACAAATAAAAAAACTAAAAACAAACCAAAAAACAAATAAAAAAAAAAACTAAAAACAAACAAATCCCCACCAAAAATTAACAAGAGATCATTAAAGGAATAAACACTTGCCAACTTGAGGAATCATGAACCAAATATCCTTCTACCAATATTGTATCTTAAGAAAAGAAGGTCTTCCTCATAGAGGAACAAAAGAAGCAAAGAAATGGCAGGGTCCAAACAAAATTTAGTCAAATTATCTCCAACAGGATGTTCAGAATTTTCCAACACTAAAGAGGGAGTTTCTATACTTTTGAGTTAGATCTACTACACAACAGGATTTGCATGAAAAGCTAAAATCATCCTACCTTGCATCCATGTGGATTCAATGAGCTCAGTCAAGATTAAGGATGAGTACCACAACCCAATGGAACTGCTCACTTAAACCCCTCCACACAGCATCAGTGTAAGCTCCCCAAGAACTCAGTAAAGAATGATGAACTCAAACTACGTTTTCATTTTCATATTTGTCCAATGACTATGTTCCATAATACCTTGCAAGCCCAAGCAAATTTGTATTTGTCCAAATATACCAGCTAACCCCCAATCAGAAGTTCAATAAGAGGTATATAAATTCTTCCATAGACCAAAAAATATGTTCACAAGCAACTTAATCAGACCAACCAGCACTATAGAAACGATATCTTATCTGCACAATTCTATTCTCCCATGTAGAATAGTTTTAAACCGGCGGTGTTTCTTCTCTGCACGTACGATTATATACACTAGCTCATAACCTGCGCAATTCGCGAGATTATTCATTATAATTTAATTTCAAAACTTAAACATTTCTCCATCGTACTTTTCATTATATATATGTTCAAAAGTTATGTAAAACAATCTATCTCACATTTTCAATAAAAAGACATACTAAAGGTTACACATTGAACATTGCATGACAATATACATCACATAAACTTTTATTATCAAACGAACCATAATTTTAGTTTTAATTCATATAAATTAAAACATATTAAAATAATCTCATATGTGGAATTTCAAATGGAAAGTGTAAAGAAAATAAAATAACAAAAAGAAAACCTGAATTTTAATTATTAAAGCATTAGTAGTAAGAATAATCGCTGATATTGTTGGTGTAATACCTATTATATTTCAATAAAAATAAAATCCATATAATTTTGAATATTAAAAAAATATGTATAGAGCAAGAGAAACAAAAATCTTATTTTATTTATTTTTATTTATGAATACAAAATAAAACAAAATCTTTAACTCAACATTTAATGCAATCAATTAAATCATTTCATATCAGGTTCAATGCTCAATTAACTCTTTAGTGTTTCGAAAGCATTTCAATTAATTTTGCTCACAACAATCAATTTTTTTTTTTCCTTTTTTTGCTTTCAAAAGCATAATAAAACTTCCAAAAAATAAGTGAAAATCGTGTAAATCACATAAAATGAAAAACAAATCCCATCAAACATTCAAATTAATTAAAACATAAGACCCTTACTAGTCACTATTAGTTTAATCCATATAAATTAAAACATGTTAAAATCTTTGTTCTCATAGGTGTATTTTAAAATGAAAAGTATAAAAATAAAATCCATATAATTCTAAACATTAAAAAAAAAAATATAGCGTAAAATAATCAATTTTTTTAATACAAAATAAAACAAATTATTTCAATCAACTTAACATAATCAAATTTTGAAAATTCAAGTAAATCATACAAATGAAGAAAAAAAAATTCAAGTAAAACATTCAAAAAATTAAAATATAAAACGTTTGATTTTAGTTTAATCCATATAAATTAAAGCATATTAAAACCTATGTTCCCATAAGAGTAGTTCAAAATGAAAGAAGTATAAAGAAAGAAATAGTAAGAAAAAAAAAAGAATTCTGATTATCAAAAGATTAATAAAAAATTAGCAAGAATTCAATTCTTAATTATCTCTTTGGTATTTCAAAAACATTTCTATTTATTTTTTGCCAACAATCTATCACACCTATTTCAATAAAAAGACATCCTAAAGGTTATAAATTAGTACATTGCTGAACACAGACACAATTTTTTTTTTAAGTGAAGTGAACATTGCATCAATATATAAATAACATAAAATTTTACTATTTTAAGAACCTTAATTTTAGTTTTAATTCATATAAATTAAAACATGTTAAAATCTTTATTTCCATAGGTGTAGTTTAAAATAAAAATTATAAAGAAAAAAAAAAGCAAGAAGAAAACTTTGATTTTGATTATCAAAACATTAGTATAAAATTAGTTGGAACATCTAATATTATTGGTATGATATCTATTTATTTTTCAAATCGAATAAAACCTATATAATTTTGAACATTCCAAGCTGTATTTGTGATGTTTTATTAGAGCAATTTGCTCTATTTTCATAATTTATTAATAAAATCGAATGATTATTTTGTCAAAATTCTGAATATTCGAGAAAAAAAATACAAAGCAAAATAAACAAAATCTTTCACTCAACACATAATGCAATCATATCAATCATCTCACATTAGGTTCAATGCTTAATTATCTCTTTTGTATTTTGAAATCATTTTTGTTCCTTTTCTCCACAATAATAGCTTCTTTTAGTTTCAAAAGCAAAAAAAGCACATCCGAAAATCTCTAAAAATTCAAGTAAATTACACACACACAAAAAAAAAAAAAAACACAAAAATCACATAAAACATTCAAATGAATTAAAATATAAGACCCTTAATTTTAGTTTAATCCATATTAAAATATTTGTTCTCATGGGAGTATTTTAAAATAAAAATCATTATTTTGTATTCATTAAAAAGGATTTTATGAGTTTTATTTACATTAAAATATAATAGGTATTACACCAACAATTTTAGAGATTCTTGATTTTCTATTAATGCTTTGGTAATAAGAATCCAGGTTCTCTTCTTGCTATTTTATATATATATTTTAAACTACTCATACAGGAACAAATATTTTAACATGTTTTAATTTATATAAATTAAACTAAAATTAAGGGTCTTATGTTTTAATTCATTTGAATGTTGTATGCGATTTTTTTATTTTTTATTTATTTTTTTATTTTTTCATTTGTGTGATTTACTCAAATTTTTAGGCATTTTTTAGAAGTGTTTTTTCTTCTTTAGCAAGAATCTATTATATTGTTGGTTTGATACCCACTATATTTCAATACAAATGAAACCAATAAAATTCGGAATGCTCTAAAAAAATATATAGAGAGTAAAATAAACAATTTTTTATTTTTTGTGAATACAAAACAAAACAAAATATTTCACTTAACATTTAACGCAATCGAAGTTTGATGCTTAATTATCTATTTTAAAAAGAGTTTATATTCCTTTTTTGCATAACAATCAAATAAATTTTTGTCTTATTTTGCTTTCAAAAATAGTGAAAGCACTACCAAAAAATGCTTAAAAATCCGAAGAATCACACAAATAAAAAAAAATCCCATAAAACATTCAAATGAATTTAAACGTAAGATCATTGATTTTAGTTTAATCCATATAAATTAAAACATGTTAAAATCTTTGTTCCCATAAGAGTAGTTCAAAATAAAAGAAGTATAAAGAAAAAAATAGTAAGAAAAAAAACCTGGATTTTGATTATCAAAGGATTGATATAAATTCAATGCTTAATTATTTCTTTGGTGTTTCGAAAATATTTTTATTCATTTTTTGTACAACAATCAAATCAATTTTTGCCTTTTATTTGCTAAAGCAAAAAAGGCACTTACAAAACGTGTCTAAAAAAATCGTGTAAATCACATCAACAAAAAAAAAAATCTCATAAAACATTTAAAGGAATTAAAACATATTTTTAGTTTAATCCATATAAATTAAAACATGTTAAAATATTTGTTCCCATAGGTGTAGTTTAGAATGAAAGTAAGTATAAAGAAGAAAAAAATAGCTAGAAGAAAACCATGATTTTGATTATTAAAGCATAAAATAGAAAATTATCAGAAATTTTTAATATTGTTTGTGTAATGCCTATTATATTTCAATACAAATAAATCGTATATAACTGAACATTTGAAAAAGCACATAAACATATAAAAAAAAAAATCCCATAAATATTCAAACGAAGAATTGTGATGTGTACTTTAAGATCAATGATAAAATATCACTCGCAATAGAATGAATCATTGTAGGATAAAGCTATATTAAGGGTGTCAAACCTCAAGGATTGTTTTTATGGTATTTATCAAATATTCAAGACTTAATCTAATCTAACTCAGAAAATGGATTGTTTGTTTTGACTTTAAAACTAAAAGTAAGCATAAACAAATAACAAGTTAATATGGTGAGAAATATAGGGGATTGATTTCACCACAAACCTCATACTGATGGTAAATCATAGTTCACATGGAATTTTCATTATAAGCATGATATGGTGTGCATTACGGTTGTCAATCACACGACGACACCGACAAGAAAATACTTTTACTAAGACATAATGATAAACCATCATAAGTTAGCCCGAATCATCCACCTATTCACTACTTGTGAAATGATTCATATTCCTTAGCTTGACCTATAAAATCTCCTAGTTAGCTTACACATATTCAAGGGGAAAGCATAACCCATCCTAGGTTACCATAAATCATTACCTACATTACACTACACTAAGGTATAGAATGATCTATGGTCCCTAAGCATGAGCTATCAAAACCTCTTGATTTGTGTTAAAGAAAACCATTGCATAACCATCATCTTCATAACCACATGATTATAAGAATGTTTGAGTTCATTCAAAACAAAAAGCTTTCTCATAGACAAGAAAAGTATTTCATCATAAATGAGTATGAACATTAAGAACGATTTGCAAAAGTTTTACAATCCTCTAAACTATACAATCATCATACATTGTACAGAAAATCCCAAGAAAAATACAATCAAACCATGGTATTTTGGAAAGGGTTACATCAATACCCTATGGAAGGTTTAACTACTCATGAAGGAGCTGAAAATTCTCTTTGATGAAGAGAAAACCATCTCCTAGACTTGGTTGAGCTTACTGGACATCCCCTCTTGCTAGTTCCAGAACACCCACACTTTGAACTTTCAGGACCAGCTAGAATAGCCTTCGGAACTCCCCTCACGTGTGTCTGTCGAGAGTTACTTAAAAAAGGAGGGAAACCCATTTTTTTACTCCAAAGAAAGAACCATGTTGGGCTTTAGGATAAAACCCAATCCAGACCATGCAGTATAAACGCATAGGCCAATGAATTTTTTCCTTGACCCATGCGTCACATACAGTGACCTATGGAGGTAGTTGACGCATGGGCCAAGGAATTTTTCCTTGGCCCCATGCGTCATTAGCTATTAAGTAGTGGCTAGGGTTTTTACAAAACCCTAGCTGTCTACCCCTTGTTCCATATGGACTATTTTACTTATTTCTTAGTTTTTTAAAGTATATAAATAGAGGCTCATACAGAAACAGAAAACTTATTGGAAAACTATTTCCATTACAACTACAATTTCTACAAATTGTAGAAAATATGCATTAAGGTGTTAGTGAGTGATTTTTGTAAAAGAGAAATATTATTCTCTTGCTTCTACTTGTGAGTCCACAATCACAGTCATATTCAGCCATCAAAAAGAAAACTTGAATTTTTATGAAGAACAATGTTCTTCATGTTCATCATGTTCTTCATGTTCTTGGAGTTCATCAATCCTTTGAAGATTTTAGAGTTCTTGGTGTTCATGACAATCTTGGTGTTCTCCGCGTTCTTCATCAACTTCGAAGATCATCAACAACAAAGATGCAAAGTTGAATTCAAATAGCCCTATATGTCTAAGAAGAGGCTGACAAGATTTGTAAGTAAATATAACTTATGTTTTACTTTAATATTGAGAAAATCAAAAACATGTTCCTCTTGACATTTATTGCGATCCAAGATCAGTGAGATTAGTTTAAATTTTTTGTATCTTCCGCTGTGCAAAGTTTTTGATAACATGCTACATGATCCCTAACAATTGATATCAGAACGATCTTCAAGAAACATGTTTTTGATTTTCAACAAGTTGAATTCGACCATGCATGTTTGTGTTAGATTTTTGTTTTAACAGCTCTGATAAAATTGATTGTTTGTTCTTCAACTTTCAACATGTTTATTAACATGTAAAGATAAGAATATATAAAGGGTAATGATGTGGATTTTATGATCAATGAAAAATTTATAACTACTCGCAATAAAATGAATCCTTGTATTATATGACTATATAGAGAGTGTCGAACTTCAATGATTGTTTTTAGTGGTTGTCTATCAAGTATTCAAGAATTAATCTAACATAACTCACAAAATAGATTGTTTGTTTTGATTTTAAAAACTAAATGGAAGGATAAGTAAATAACAAAATAAATGGAAAAGAACATAGGAGATTGATTTCACCACAAACCTCATACCAATAGTAGTTCATATTCAACATGAGACTTTCATTACATGCATGATATGATGCACGTTATGATTGTCAATCACACGACGATATCGACAAGAAAATACTTTTATTAAAAGATAATGATAACTCATCTTAGGTTAGCATAGATCATCCACTTAACCACTAATTGTGGTACAATCAATGTTCTCTAGCATAACCTATAAAACCTCCTAATAAGCATACACATAGTCAAGGAATAAATATAACTCATCTTAAGTTGGAATGAATAATCTACCTACATTACACTACACTAAGGTGTTAAACAATCCATGGTCCCTAGGCATGACCTATCAAACCTTCTTGAATTTATGTCAAAGAAAACTATTGCATAGCCATCATCCTCATAATCACAGAAAATAAGAATGTTTGAGTTCATTCAAGACAAAAAGCTTTCACATAGACAAGATAAGTATTTCATCATAAATGAGTATGAACATTAAGAACGATTTACAAAAGTTTTGCAATTCTCTAGGCTATACAATCATCATACATATGCAGAAAATCTCAAGAGAAACACAATCAAACCATAGTACTTGGAAATGAATACATCAACACCCTATGGAGAAGTTTAGCTACTCATAGAGCTGAAATTCCTCTTTGATGAAGAGAAATCCATCTCCAAGAGCATATAAAGTTGCTAGTCGAGCTCCCTTTGATGCTCAGACTTCTCCTTAGCTGTTGCCTTCTCAAAACTGTGCCCAATACTCAGCTCTCCAACTCTCCTTTTTTGTTTTGCCGAGAGTTGGCTTCTTAATGAGAGAGACCCACTTTTTTACTCCAAAGAAAAAGTCATGCTGAGGTAAGGTGTTGTTCATACATGTCCATACCAAGCTGATTTCGTGCAGACCATACCTTTTCTTTTTATATTACTATCTCTCTCCATATCTGGTGCAATTCGCAAGTCAACTTATGGCGCGTTCGAATGCGCTCGAGCCTTTTTATGTTGCACCAGCTCACTAATGTGTTTTAAGCCCAAAATTCATGGAATTGCTTGCACTTTCTCCTTAAGACCTGAAAATACTAAAGAACACAAAACATTATATTACAATACAAAGTAAGGGTTAACATATGCGAGTTAAAGAGCTTCAATGTGTAACATTTGGCGCATATCAGATAACATGATTTTGCATAATGTTTGTAGGTAGCATTTCTGTTAAACTCTCACGAGACTTCACTCATCCACTAGGGATGCCTAAGGGTTTAAAAGGCTTGTTGTAGGGGTGTACAACCGGTTGCGGTTGCAGTTATTTCCTTCAAACTGCAACCTCAACCAAGGTCCCCGATTATAAGCCGGTTGCGGTTGTCAATAACCGGTTTCAATACCAGTTAATAACCGGTTATTGAAATCGATTATTAACGGGTAACCACTTTTGATTTTATGGGTCTTTTAATCCCTCTGTTCCACACAGCACAGCACGTAGCCTTTTTTTTTTTTTTCCTTTCTTCTCTTCTCTTCTTTCTTTTCTTTTCTCTCTCTCTGTCTCTCGCAAGACACGGGGAGCAACAAAATAAATCAACTATAAATTATGGATTGAGATTTGATGATACAAAAAGATAAGCTTAGGGCCTAAAGCTTGAGCCCAATTAACAAAAAGGTCCACTTACAAGAAAGGTTGAAAAGCCTAGGAGCCTCTGCCTATATATCACTATTCCACAATCATTAGCTCACTAGGTGGCACTTAAAGAATGAGTCTGATATAAAGGAGGGTGATCATCCCAAATAAGATAAGAGCTTCTTTTACCCTCAAACTCTCTTATTTTTTTTAAACAAATTTACGGACTTAAGTATCGAAGGCTCCTTGTCCACCTCCATCACTCCTTCGCCGAGCATGAGTCTCACGCGCCTCCCTGCTATCTCCCCTCATCATTTGAGTTTTTGATCTACAGTAGTTTTGGTTTTCTGTGTCTTTTACGATGGTCTTCCTTGCTTTGAAGCCCTTCATTATGCTATAGAGACATAAATAAAAGATGTCCCTTGAGCTTCTTTTGTTAGGCACCTCCCCAATGGGACATCAGGTTGAAGGGAAAAGGATCCTCTCCATTTAGGCAAAATAGGTCCCGGTTGAAGGCCCTCTTCAACAACTCCAAATCTAGTTTATATAATGCTCTGCATCCTACTACGATCTCCAAGTCACATTGTTGCGATTGCAATAGCAAGCCAGCTTGTTCTTGGTTTACCTCAACAACCGCCTCTCACATCAACCCATTCTCTATGATTTTTATCCAACCACCAATGAACTGGGCATTTTTTACCCATTTTCAGTCATTTGTTTATATTTTCTGTTAGCCTTGTATTTTTTGTTTTAGTCTTCTTGTTGGGACAGCCCACCCCTATTGTTTTTAGTTTCCTTGTAACCTTTTCCCTCTATTGATTAGGACAAAAAAGTCTTAAAAAAGATATCAATAAAATGAAGAAAAAGAAAACTCCTCAATCAGCGACAAGGCTGAATTTAACGAGAGATCAATTAAAGGAAAAAACACCTCCTGGCTTAAGAAATCATAAACCAAATATCATCCTATCAATATTTTGTATCTTAAGATAAGATGGTCTCGCTCATAGAGGAACAAAAGAAGCAAATAAATGGCAGAGTCCAGACAAAATTTTGCCAAATTAGATCCAAGAGGATGTTTAGAATTTTCCAACAGTAAAGAGAGTTTTAATTTCCAGAGCAGGTTTCTATACTATTGAGTTAGATCTACTGCACAGCAGCATTTGCATGAAAAGCTAAAATCATCCTACCTTGCATCCATTTGAATACAAATGTGCAAACACACGTACACGAGCTCCTTAGTCAGATTAAGGATGAGTAACACAACCCAATGGAACTGCTCACTTAACCCCTCCACACAGCATCAGTCTAAGATCCCCAAGAACTCAGTCAAGAATGCCGAACATAATACTCAAACTACGTATTCAATTTTATATTTGTCTATACATTGAAATAAAGAACAGAAGAAAGAAAACAAAAAATGAAATTGTCCTTTCAATTGATGATTGTACAACACATCTTTTTTCACTATTGGGTTCCGTCCTCAAGTGGAAACACGCTTGTAATATGAGCTTCAACGGAAGTGATGGTGCCAAAAATCTTAACACTAGAGACGAATCTTCAAAACATCTCTTTCACCCCTCTTCTTATTTCTAATCCTTTCTTATTAAGAGTGCAAACAACCGAGGTGCTAGACTATTCTTGCTCCCCAACCAAGGAGACAACCGCCAGGCAAAATTTGTGCATAATCCAATTGAATTTCTTCATGCATGATCCTTATTATTCTTTGAACCAAAACTGCATGTCCAATCCAGTAACATGTTCCCCTTAATTATTATATATTTGGTAACCATAGCTTTCATGCCAAGTCCCACAACCTCCTGATCTTGCCACGCATTTGAATAATTTCTTTAACCTTGTGAAATCGTAATGCTTCTCTTGACCATCAAAATAATCAATGATCTTCTAACCATAAAAATCATACTCATGAATACCATCAAAAGCGGCTCTTCTCCCCTAACCTTCCTAAACAAATAGTGGGTTATAAGCTCTTCATCAAAGGGCTACCTAATATACCACATCACAAGCAGGCCTGCCCAAATAAAGAGAAATTGTCCATTAACTTGGTCATGAGATGAAAAAATCAGCATTCGTGGCAGAATGTTTAGAGGTAAAAGTATCACTGAATATATAGGCAAAAATGAATGAAATATGAAAGTTATACTCCACCTTTCCACATCTTCGAATAATATATGCAACTGGCGCTTTGTTTCCAATCCTCTCTAGTCACCTGCTCTTTCTTTTCCAGTTGGAGGTAATAGAACACCAAGTTCTTTCTACAACATAGTAAAAACCTCTTTATCCAATAAAGATACACAAAAAATCACATTGCAAAGCACAATCCAAAAAAAAAAGAAGAAGAAAACCAATTGACATATGAAACAGTGAGAGCGAGGGGAAAAAAAAAAGGTATCCCGTGGAAATTTCTTCCAACTTCAAATCACAAAAGTCTCACAATTCTATAATCATCATGTCAAAAATATTTTCAGTTTCATATACAACACTGAATGTGAGATTTAAATTTATTTCCTTGTGTTTAAAAATATGCATGACTGCTTAGACTTCCAAATTAGACTGCTAATGCAGCTTTATATGCAAGGACAGAATATGTACATACAATCCAAGTAATACAAGCAGGTAGCTGATACGCACTCTGTTGCTCCTAAAAAATGAAGTTTACAAGATATTTTATGAAGCTGTTTTACCAACAACCAAAGATGGGAAATAATAAAAAAATAAAAAATAAAAATGTAAAAAGAACAATGCTATCAGTTTGATGTAACAAGCGAGACAGCTTCTCCCTAAGTTGTTCAGCTGTTCACAAACTGTTTTCCATGTGACAGTAACCGGCACAGCCCACATAGAACAGTTCTAAACTAGCGGTGTTTCTTCTTCTGCACAATTATATACGTTCCCAAACGCTATCTTATCACTCTCAGCTCCAAATGCTAAAACAGCTAGGAAAAAAAACTCCAAATACTTATCAATGCAATCTAACAACACTCAATTTCTGACAAAGCATGTGAAAACCAAATTGTGAGCATTTGGTGGAAATTGCCTTTTCACTCTATTATTTTAACACAACAATTCTATCGTGTCCAAATGAATGAAGTAACAAAGCCTCAAGCACCCACCAAATCTCAACAGGAAACCAAAAAATTTAACAAACCCACTTCCCTAATCCCAACAATTCAGCAAAACTTAAACACAAACCTAAAAACTTAAACTCAAATACACCAAAAACATTTAAAAAATAAGTCATACAAGCATCTAGAAGCCCAAAAACCTTTAAAAATCCACACAACAAAAAAACAACGGTGGAAGCATGACAAACCTTATTGGTGGAGGACTAGTGAGAGCTTTTGAGATCGTCGCTGTGCTATGTAACAAACAACACCGTTACCGCTTTTCTGCCAAATAACGTCTCGCAATAAAAAAAATAAAAATTCCACTTTGACCATGCTACTCGAAAACATCAAACAGCTGCCAAGAGTTTATCTTAATGACCACAATCAGATCACCACCATCAATGAAGAGATTGTAACCCGCTAGTTGTTGAAGGAGGTTAGGGGAGAAGAGCTGCCTTGGGATGGTATCCATGAGTCTAATCTTTATGTGAGAAGACCCATTAGGGAATCTTTGATGATCTTGATGGTAAGGAGGAGAAACATTACGTTTTCACAAGGCTAAAGAAATTCGCCAAACGTGTAGCGAGATCAGCTGGTTGTGGGACTTGGCACGAAAACTATGGTTACGATATATAATCATCAAAGTGTTATTGGACTCAACAAACTGTTTTGTTTCAAGGTATAACAAAGATCGTGCATGAAGAAATCCAACTGGATTATGCACAAATTCTCCTTGGCAGGGTGTCTCCTTGGTTGGGGAGCAAGAACGGTCTTACCACTTGGGTTCTATACACAGTTAATAAGAAAGGATCAGAAACAAGAAGAGGGGTGAAGAGATGTTTTGAGGATCAATCTTCTAGTGTTCAAATTTCTGGCACCATCACCCCTGTTGAAGCTCCAACTCCATGCAATGAAACCCCCCAAGCCCGGAATACAAACATGTTGCCACTTGAGGACAGAACCCAACCGGGCAAAAAGATGCATTGCGATGTCCAATCTGATGTACTTCGAGCCGTTGAGATGCCATTATCATGTTCATTCAAATTAGGAAGCTTTGAATATGAATTTACACTCACTGAGTTCTATGGATATTGGGGAAGGCGTGGAAGTAGAAGATCATGCAAACGAGCCAAAAAGCTGCCACTGCAGTCCACAATTAACAAAAAGAATTAGAGAGGCCTGCCTATCATATGCATTATGAATTTTTGTCATTTGTAATAACTAAATTGTAATAAATATGACCCCACCAAATAAACTGTCGATGTAAAAAATTGCAAAAAATGGGTAATCTATTTGACGGTGGATCATATTCTTTTCACATCTTTATGAGTCTTTTTGTAGGAAATATATGAAACCATGACCTTATTTCATACTTTGAGCAGAACAAAACAAATCATACCAACACTCGTGATATGAGAAACAACAACAGAAAGATCTTGTTCTCGATAAGTCAATAGTAGAATGTAATGCTAGTGCCATTAAGTTGGCCCAACCAATGAGAATCAACATTATCATCTCTAAAAACAAAGAAAAGAGAGCGTAAAGAGATTCCTGAAAATGTCACTAAAACAAAAGAAAATCACAAATAACGGGATAGTTTCAAATCAAAGGAACCTATATAAGATCTGAGTTTTCATCCAACGCAGTAGCTAATGCCTCTACAGCAGTCAACTGGACATTATCATTAGCATGAGAAAGTGCTTAATAAAGTCCCAACTAGGCAATACTCAAAGAAACCCATACACCCTTCCACTTTGATTGAAAGAGTTAAAAGTTAGGATAACAAATTGAATAAGTTCTCCTAGTGAGTAATATGAATTTACGAAAAAAAAAAAAAATTGATTATACAACAAGAGAAAAATTTTACACAGTATTCCAACAAAGAATCATCAACCGATATACAACATGTCTTGTAACATCCATACAAACAACACAGACTGATTAATAAAATGATAAGAAAGATTAATCAAATAGGGATATAAACAACTCCTGAACTTCAGGGCTCTCTGCACTGAACTCTATGTATGTACATACTATAATATGACATACAGGAATTTGATGTTTACCAACATAAGAAACATAAACAAACTATTTAAGCGAAAAAGAAAATTAAAAAAAAAAATTGTTACCATTTAATCAAGCAGGGGACACAATATTGTTTCATCTTACAATATTCTGATTTTCCACTACTTTCTTCTCTTCTTCCTTCCACGCTTCTTCACGAAAACCTGATCTTCATTGTCATCACCTTCATCCCTGCTTCCCCGTTTCCGAGTCTGTTTCTCACAAAAGCCCAATCTCCATGCACTGAACCACCCTTACCCTTCTCCTCGGCCCCCGGATCTCGCTTTCTCTCCACTTTCCCCTTCTTCCGACCCCTCCTCCGCAACGTTGCTTTAGCAAAAACCCCCTCCCTCCCCAGGCTCAGCACCGCCATCACTTTGTCCCTTCGATTTCTTCGATTACTTTGTCGGTCAGAATTGGTTTACATACTTACAAAAAAAAGAGGTGTGCGAAACGCTGGTGGGAGTAGATCGGAGCTGCGAGCCGGCGGGTTGATCGGAGCTGAGAGAGAGGGGAGAAGGTCTGAGAGAGAGAGAGAGAGAGAAAGAGGGGTCTGAGAGAGAGGGGATCGAAGCTGAGAGAGAGAGGGGAGAAGGTCTGAGAGAGAGAGAGAGAGAGAGAGAGAGAGAACTTATCTACGTAGGGCGAATTAGATGGGGTAGGATGAAAAAATTGGAATAATAGATTTTTTCTTAAAAAAAAATAAAAAAAGAATTGGTTTACGTGTCACGCTCTACTAGAGTTAGCGTGCATTAGGATGGTGTGAGTGAAGTGGATGACAGCTCTCATTGCTTAATGCTTGGGTGCTGATGCCAAGCCGCGTGTACGACGGAGACAACGTGCGTGACACGGATGAAACAATTGGGTGCTGATGCCCCGCTGCACGTCTGCCGCGATAGAGTCCTTTGATGAGAATGATTTTATAGCATGCGTCTTCAAAAAGTACTATTTTAAAAAATAGTGATTTTTTTGGATGTAATTTTTAAAATTGTTAGCCTTCGATAAAATTTAATATAAAGTATTATTTCTGTATGTTGATACCAAAAATCAACCAGTAGCTTCATGTTACTTTTTTGGGAGGAACTCTACCTGCAAGAGAAATGAGGGGGCATCACAAGGCCGCCGGTCCAAAGACCGAAGTTTCCCTAACGCCCAAACCAGTAAAAAATTTTTCAAAAAAACAAATAAAGAAAATAGGACTTATGTCCATGCATTTATGTCGGGATGTATCCTCTTTATAGGGATAGGACCTCTCCATTCCTTGAACTGGAGAGGATCCTTAATTCCTTTTATAATTGGGTGGTTCAGTGCATGGAGATTGGGCTTTTGTGAGAACAGACTCGGAAAACGGGAAGCAGGATGAAGGTGATGACAATGAAGATCAGGTTTTCGTGAAGAAGCGTCGAAGGAAGAAGAGAAGAAAGTAGTGGAAAATCAGAATATTGTAATAAGATGAAACAATATTGTGTCCCCTGCTTGATTAATGGAACATTTTTTTTTTTTTTAATTTCTTTTTCGCTAAATAGTTTGTTTTATGTTTTCTTATGTTGGTAAACATCAAATTCCTGTATGTTCATATTATAGTATGTACATACATAGAGGTTCAGTGCAGAGGCCTGAAGTTCAGGAGTTGTTTATATCCCTATTTGATTAATCTTTCTTTATCATTTATTAATCAGTCTGTGTATATTTGTATGGATGTTAAAGACATGTTGTATATCGGTTGATGATTCTTGTTGTGAATACTGTGTAAAATTTTTTCTTGTTTTATAATCAATTTTTTTTTTTTTTTTCGTAAATTCATATTACTCACTAGGAGAACTTTATTCAATTTGTTATCCTAACTTTTAACTCTTTCAATCAAAGTGGAAGGGTGTATGGGTATTCTTTGAGTATTGCCTAGTTTGGGATTTATTAAGCACTTTCTCATGCTAATGATAATGTCCAGTTGACTGCTGTAAGAGGCATTAGCTACTGCGTTGGATGAAAACTCAGATCTTATATAGGTTCTTTGATTTGAAACTTATCCGTTATTTGTGATTTTCTTATTTTTTTAGTGACATTTCAGGGATCTCTTTACGCTCTCTTTTCTTTGTTTTTAGAGATGATAATGTTGATTCTCATTGGTTGGGCAACTTAATGGCACTAGCATTACATTCTACTATTGACTATCGAGAACAAGATCTTTCTGTTGTTGTTTCTCATATCACGAGTGTTGGTATGATTTGTTTTGTTCTGCTCAAAGTATGAAATAAGGTCATGGTTTCATATATTTCCTACAAAAAGACTCATAAAGATGTGAAAGAAATATGATCCACCGTCAAATAGAATTACCCTTTTTTGCATTTTTTACATCGACAGTTTATTTGGTGGGTCATATTATTTATTAAATTTAGTTATTACAAATGACAAAAATTCATAATGCATATGATAGGCGGCCTCTCTAATTCTTTTTGTTAATGTGGACTGGCAGTGGCAGCTTTTGGCTCGTTTGCATGATCTTCTACTTCCACGCTTCCCCAATATCCATAGAACTCAGTGAGTGTAATTCATATTCAAAGCTTCCTAAATTTAATGAAATGATAATGGCATCTCAACGGCTCGAAGTACATCAGATTGGACATCGCAATGCATTCTTTTTGCCCGGTTGGGTTCTGTCCTCAAGTGGCAACATGTTTGTATTCCGGGCTTGGGGGGTTTCATTGCAGTGGAGTTGGAGCTTCAACAGGGTGATGGTGCTAGAAAATTTGAACCACTAGAGATTGATCTCAAAACATCTCTTCACCCTCTTCTTGTTTCTGATCCTTTCTTATTAACTGTGTTATAGAACCCAAGTGGTAAGACCGTTCTTTTTTTCTCCCCAACCAAGGAGACACCCTGCCAAGGAGAATTTGTGCATAATCCAGTTGGATTCTTCATGCACGATCTTTGTTATACCTTGAAACAAAAAGTTTGTTGAGGTCCAATAACACTTTGATGATTATATATCGTTAACATAGTTTTCGTGCCAAGTCCCACAACCAGCTGATCTCGCTACACGTTTGGCGAATTTCTTTAGCTTGTGAAAACGTAATGTTTCTCCTCCTTACCATCAAGATCATCAAAGATTCCTAATGGGTCTTCTCACATAAAGATTAGATCATGGATACCATCCCAAGGCAGCTCTTCTCCCCTAACCTCCTTCAACAACTAGCGGGTTACAATCTCTTCATTATGGTGGTGGATCTGATGTGGTCATTAAGATAAACTCTTGGCAGCTGTTTGATGTTTTCGAGTAGCATGGTCAAAGTGGAATTTTTATTTTTTTTTATTGCGAGACGTTATTTGCAGAAAAGCGGTAACGGTGTTGGTTTGTACATAGCACAGCGACGATCTCAAAAGCTCCACTAGTCCTCACCAATAAGGTTTGTCATGCTTCACCGTTGTTTTTTTGTTGTGTGGATTTTTAAAGGTTTTTGGGCTTTGGATGTTGATGCTATTTTTTAAATGTTTTTGGTGTATTTGAGTTTTAAGTTTTTAGGTTTGTGTTTAAGTTTTGCTGAATTGTTGGGATTAGGGAAGTGGGTTTGTTAAATTTTTGGTTTCCTGTTGAGATTTGGTGGGTGCTTGAGGCTTTGTTACTTCATCTCATTTGACACGATAGATTGTTGTGTTAAAATAAATAGAGTGAAAAGCAATTTCCACAAATGCTCACAATTTGGGTTTTCACATGCGTTTGTCAGAAATTGAGTGTTGTTAGATTGCATTGATAAGTATTTGGAGTTTTTTTTCCTAGCTGTTTTAGCATTTGGAGCTGAGAGTGATAAGATACGTTTTGGAACGTATATAATTGTGCAGAAGAAGAAACACGCTAGTTTAAACTGTTCTATGTGGCTGTGCCGGTTACTGTACATGGAAAACAGTTTGTGAACAGCTGAACAACCTTAGGAGGAAGTGTCTTCGCTTGTTACATCAAACTGATGCATTGTTCTTTTTACATTTTTTTTTTTTTTTTATTAGTTTCCCATCTTTGGTTGTTGGTAACAGCTCATAAAAATATCTTGTAAACTTGATTTTTTAGGAGCAACCAGAGTGCGTATCAGCTATATCCTGGAAATTGGCTTGGTATCTATCGCCCTTTGGGTGTATGTCGCATATTCTTGTTGATTTCTTTCTGATACCTTGCCCATCTCTGTAATAGAGAGCATCAGCGATTAGTCCGTCTTAATTTTGGAAGATCGGTAAGCAGTCAATGACATCTAGTTATCTTAAAACAGTCAGAAGGTAATTATTTTTAATAATTTTAATCTCTCTTGGATCGGATTCAGTGTTAGTATATATGAAACTGAAAATTTTCTGACGAATGTATGATTACTATTAGAAAATTGTTGAGAACTTTTGTAGAATCTTTGTTAAGTATGGAAGAAATTATCCAAGGGCTACATTTTTTATTTTCCCCCTCCGCTACTTCCCACGGCTCTAATCATATAGCGTGTCGAGAGTGGTATTTCTTCTTCTTTTTTTTTTGGATTGGTGCTTTGCTTATGTTGTGTATATCTTGTGTTGATATCTCCTATTTATTGGTAATAAAGAATAGGTATTATTATTACTGCTGTATTGTGTAGCTCGGCAAGAAATACTCTCGGTGCCTATCGTTAATATATACCCCATATATGACTGGAAAAGGAAAGAGCATTGATGACTATGAGAGATGAATGTGAAGCCAAAGCGCGGCCTCGTTGCATATATCTCAATTCGGGATCTGTGAGGGATGGGAAAAGGTTGGTGTTAGATAAATAAATAGTTACAATTCCAGATATTTCAATTATTATTATATTGTTGACCATGGAGATGTGATCATATATATTCATGTGTTGAATTTATGTATACATCTAAAAAATATCTGCCTAACGTAAATATGCTGAATTTGGGTAGTTCAGGCTTCTCTGACCGCAATGTTATAACTGGACTCCAGTTTTCTCTAGTTTCATGGTTGATGACATGGCCTGCTTGTGATGTGGTATAATTATAAAAGGTTAAGGATAGCCATTATGTGGAAGAGCGTTAGATAACAGCGCTCCTATCTACATTACTTGTTGTCATGGCAGAGGAGTTAGGGGGAGAGCAGAGCGCTTTTAGATGGTAGATTGGAATAGAGAATCGATATGTATTTGTAATGGTGTAATAGAGCTATGGACTGGGGAGCTTAGCGGCTGAGGTGTTTTATGGTCTGCATGCATGAGAAGTTACGATTTTCATATCTATGTGGGAAATTGGGTTATATAATAATTGATTCAAGGAATGACGTGGTTCAGACGAAATCAGGACGGTTGTGTGGAGGTGGGATTCTTGGTATTGAAAGCTTTATTGGTTTACCTCATGGTTAACGTATACCTTGACAAATAATCGAAAATCAGGGGTTGACACGTATATTTGTTCTGAGTTTAGTGGAGCGTGCGAGTTTTGAGTTCTCACAAGAGAGGTACATTAATGAGATCATGCATGGAATGAAAACTCTCAATCTTTTATTGGATGGGACTGTTTTTTGCCTGCGCGGTTGTCTCCTTTTTGGTTGGGGTAGCAAAGTACTTAGTCGTCAGTTCACCTTCGGTTGGTTGTGCAGCCTACCTATAATAGAAGAGAAAGGGGTATCTAGGATATATTAGATGGGCCATACAGTAGTGGGTACGTGAAGACAGGTCCACGTCCTCCGATGCCTTTGTCGCTTGGTCACGGTCAAATATGTTCCTGACGGGCAGTATACCTCGAAAGCATTGCAGAGGCGCAATTAAGCCGGCTGCCATAAAAGTAGCCAAAATGGGCCTTGTTCTCTCTCCATCAAGATCATTAATCCTTTATGCGGAAGAGCCGAATGGGATGGGGAAAGGTCGGCGGATATAGGTGTACAGTTCGGTTCCTATCTATGGGCCGTTTCCAAAGAAAAGTGGTGGTGAATGAGGATATTTGGAATGAGTTGCGCGTCCTCTAGTAGGTTGTTAGAGACCCTTTTTTTCGAGCACCATCACAAGTTACCACTTCTCGTTGGAAGGCATAAATTACTCTTCTATGGCGGTCGGTGTGCTGCACCACTTATGGGGCGAAAGGTTTCGTGAAAACTCACCCCAATGAAGGTCGACGCACAGAAAGATATATGTGTTTGTTTACGAAAATCCTATTTCAATTCCTTGAGGATAGGTAGAACAATATTCTTTTTTGTTGTCTTATTTTCTCTGTTCTAGTTGGATTTCCTCTGTAAAGTAGTATAAGGAATAATATAAAATTGAATACGTAGTTTGAGTATTATGGTTTGGCATTCTTGGACTGGAACGGGTTGTTCTTTTTGCTTCGGAGGGGCGTTGACAATGTGCATAAGACTGATGCATGAGTTGTGGAGGGGTCCTACTAGGTGAGCTCTGTCGAGCCATTGGGTTGTGTTTTTCATTATTCTCTTCTTAGTACTCTGGGTGTTTAGAAGGGAGCTGGTGTTATAGTCGCTGTCTGCATCATTTTGTAGTTCAGGGATGCGAGTGCAACCGCAGGTGAGGATTGATGTGTTAGTCTCTTTTGCCACTGCAATAATGGACTGGGTGGTGTGCAACGTAGATCTAACGTCAATAGATTATGTAGGAACCTGCTCGTAGGGAAGAAAGGTTAAATTCCTCCAATCTTTAGTTTGGAAAAAGTTTAAGCCATCCCTCGGTTTGCCGTCCTCACTTTGGAAACAGATGATATGATAGTCTGAATCTAGACTCTGCCATTTATTGCATTCCGTCCTTAGTTTGGTCTGTGCTATATATGGGAGCTATAGACCATCTTATCTTACGATGTAGCATCAGCATTATGGTTGATAGGGTATGGATATTTTGTGTTTATGGAATGGTTCTTAAGCCAGGAGTGTTGTGTAAGTTAAGATCTCCGCAGTTTGGAGGAGGTTTTCGCCTTGTCGTCTGATTTGTGGGAGTGTTCTCTTTCTTTCGCTTTATTTTTTTGCAAGATATCTTTTTTTAAGTACTTCCTTTAGGTTTTGTTCCTTATCAGAAATTAGGGGAGTGACAAGACGGAGATTGTGTTAAATAATTCTAAAGAATACACTATATTCTACGTGGTGGAGAGAACAGAATAGATAAGAAAGAGAGAAAGAAGAGCTAAGGAAACCAAGAACCACCAGATACAAGCGGAACAATACACGAGAAAGTATTAAAAGGGCAGAAGCTGTCGACTGACTACAATGGATGAAAAAAAAATGGCCCAGTTCATTGGTGGGTTGTTGGATAAAAAAGATCAAAATTACGGGGGAAACGGAAATGGTTCTCGAACCTTTCTGCCTCCTCTTCCGAGAGGCTCCATGGTCTCTATTTCTCTGTCTGTGGGATACCGCAAGAATGGGACGCCACCCCCCAGGTTGTGCGACGATCAATTATTTCTCGAACGCAAAGCGGGACTCGAAAGTTCTCCGAGAAGTATTGCATGAGCTCTCGGAAGGACGCCTTTCTGTTCCCAGACCGGAGGAAACGGAACTTGAATAATGCTGAGTTTTCAAGAGTGTATCCCTCACGAGAGGTTAGCGTCAACCGTCCTTTCCGGTAGGTGGAAGGTTCGTTATAATCTATCGAGTGTTCCCATCTTTACTGAGGTGGTGGAGGAAGGGTGTCTCATATATTATTCCAAAAATTTAAAAAAGACGTCATCAGGACGGGAGGGTTGCGATAAGAGAGCAAGCCGAGAAAAGCGATCAATCAAAGGTCAGGACAATCACACGTGGCAAAATACTACAAAAGGCTTAGGAGGAGATATAGTAAAAGAAAAAGATAAGAGGCATCAAAGAGATAATGGTACTTGTAAGTATAGGTAACTGTAACGTAAACCCGTGATATATATAAATTTGTAGAGAGCATATTGAAGTTTCGAGGCTTTTCAAATACATCGCGGGTCAAAATTAGAATTGAACCTCAGTCTCCTTTTATTCAGGCTGTTCGTCTGATCAGCTCGAATAGAGGCGAGCGGAGTCGCTGATTATGATTAATCTAAACGTTGTAACTTATTCTTTTGCAACTAAGTTCTCTCTTTTGAGGTTACAGTAGCCGGATCAATAGAATAGATGTCAGATATTACCATCTGTCGGGAAGTTTGTCAATTACCTGTAATTTGCACTTAAGAGAATCTAGAGGCTATTATATTATTATATGCTACGTTGTCTTGAAAGTAGGTTTGGGTTGGTAAGATGAGAAAGAGTAAGCCACCAGAAACTACAAGTAACTCGAAAAACAAGTTGGCTAGGATAGTTGATTTTCTAGTGCTAACCAACCATTGGCACAATTCAGAAATATTTGACAGTCCTTAAAAATCTGAATGTTGAACTACTTTATGCTCATAATGGTGAAGTTCTATTTCTAATTGTTCTTTTTCAAGATCAGTAAAGTCTTGTAGATAAAACTTGTTTACCAATTGACAAATATCATCGATTTTAAAAGATTCACGCACAACTCGAGGATCAAGAGCTGAGCTGAGAATAAGCAACTCTACCGCATGCTTACTAAAATGGCAATTTAATTCTTGCAATTAAGAATCTATTGTGGCACAAAAAATATCAACTCGATAATGATGCTCAATTGTAAAGTTGGCTTGTTGATGGCGAGCTCGACATCGTCTCTTAATGTACTAAACATTCATATCTGAGACATCTATATTGCGTTTCTCACAAAATGACTTCACATTAATAAGTAAAACATCTCATTTATCATTTCTATATTGTTGAATAAATGCTTTAGTAGATGAAACAAGATACATGACATTTAAAGTGTCTTGAGATTTGGATTGCAATTCTTAACATAGATTATCAGTAATTGACATAATATCTTTCATGAGATGCAAAATGAAGACAAATTCAAATAAAGTCATTACTTGATAAACTGAGTCTGTTTCTGCTTGTTCGAAAGAAGTAGTTCCCACATCAATGATTTTAAGAATAATTTCACATGTTGGACTGAAAATTTTGATCAATCTAGAAACTAATCTCAAGTGAGAACTCCAACGAGTATCTCTAGCCCATTGTAAAGTACTAATTTGATTAAATCTTCTTCCACTCTCAATCTTATTAATTTCAATCATATGAGCAATCTTAGCAGCTTGGGCAACTCGCAATTCTTCAAATCAATTGCATGAGGCACAAACATTATTGATAACAGAACTCAATTTAGCAAAAAATTGATGAACGAAAATAGCTTCTTTTGATGCTGCCACTAATGCCAATTGTAAATGATGTACAAAACAATGAATGTAGTAGGCATATGGATAATCATTTGAAACCAAAGCTTGCAACCCATTCTACCCACCTCGCATGTTACTTGCGCTGTCGTATTCCTGCCCTCGAATGTTTTGAATGTCTAGCAAATGTCGAGATAATACAGAATCTATACCATTTTTTAGGGTTAATGCCACAATATCAGAGACATGAACAAGCCCAAAAAAAGGTTCTTGTATAAAGCCATTTTTGTCAACAAANTATTGATAACAAAACTCAATTTAGCAAAAAATTGATGAACGAAAATAGCTTCTTTTGATGCTGCCACTAATGCCAATTGTAAATGATGTACAAAACAATGAATGTAGTAGGCATATGGACAATCATTTGAAACCAAAGCTTGCAACCCATTCTACCCACCTCGCATGTTACTTGCGCTGTCGTATTCCTACCCTCGAATGTTTTGAATGTCTAGCAAATGTCGAGATAATACATAATCTATACCATTTTTTAGGGTTAATGCCACAATATCAGAGACATGAACAAGCCCAAAAAAAGGTTCTTGTATAAAGCCATTTTTGTCAACAAATCTTAAAACTATAGCCATTTGCTCATTCATTGACTCATCTCGAGCTTCATCAACAATTATACAAAACTTTGTATCACCAATTTCTTTACGAATTGCATTCTTCACTTTTGTTGAAAAAACATGTAAAATTTTTTTTTGTATTATTGGTGATGTGTAAGAGGCATTTTTTGGAGCTTTGGCTATTACTTCAGCAACACGTTTATTATATGAAATCATCAAATCCAATATTTCAAGAAAATTGCCACGATTAGTTAAACTAACACTTTCATCCCGACCTCTAAAAGCAACACCTTGAAATGCAAGCACTCGAACAACATCAATTGAGGCTTTTAACTGTCATCGATTGTTTGCAATTTGTTCAGAAGTAAAATTATCAAACACCTTTTGTATGTGTTGAGATTAGTTCATCAAGTCGTCACATAACTTTTCAGCAATTCTGTTAAATGAATTAGGATATTTTCCTATATGATTGAAAAAAGAACATTGTTTTATATCTCTAATTTTTTTTCAATTCTTGAATCCATTTATAGTAAATACATGTTGCGTAGGATGTCCAAATGGCTTATTAAAGAGAAAGCATGGCAAACAAAAGGCTGCATCTTTATCAGGCGAATATTCAAGCCATGTAGGAAAGAGCGTAAACCACAAAGGTTGAAAGCTATGAAGATGATCATTTGGTCCAGATTTTGGGTACTTTTTGATATTACGTTGGTATGGACCAGCTTAAATGTAAGCTCGTTGAATTTCATCTCGTTGATTGACATCATAATCTCATATCTGACGACGCAATGCAAAATCAAACTCCAACGAACTAATATCAAACTCATTAACGTCAACTCTTTGATATTTTTTAGAAGAATTTTCAAAAATTAGGATATCAAAAGTTGGTGATGATGCATCACTAACATTGGCTTTTGAACTTTGTGCATTTTTTCTTTTAAAAAGTTCAAGTATTGTATTTAGCTTTCCTATCATCTACAAATAAATTTACATTGCTACATTAGAGTTTTTAAAATATATATATATATATATATATATACACACACACTATAAAGTAAAATTTTTTAAAAATATAGTACATAAAAAATGAAAGAGAAATTTGAAACTATAAAAGTAATTGTGAAAGTCTTACTCTTTATTCAAAATCTCAATTTCTAAATTTTAACCATTATTCCCCATGTTCCCACTATAGATGAATAACATTGAAAACAAAAACACTAATGATTAAAATCCATTAACAGTCAATGAATCAACACTTTCAAAAACTAAAAATAAACTTGACAAATGTAAAGTAACAATTGATAAATAATACTTAAAGTTAAAAACTTATAGGCATAATCATAAAAAAAAAAATTAATAAGGCCTAAGAGAAGTTAGGGACAAAGATAACAAACAAGTTACACAACAAGACAATTAGGAAAAAAAATTACAAACAAAAAGCACAAATATATATATTATATAATATATATATATATTAGATATATAAATCCAGACATCCAGTGAATCAGTGATTATTGAGTCAGTCTCAAACGAAGGCATCGAAGCAAAAAGAAAGAAGGAAATAAATTACTCACTTCCTCAGTTCCTTGCTCCGTCGGTGAAAAGAAGACAATGGAAAAGAAAACCAGTTGGTCTAGCCTCCAGGCTCTAGCCGTTCGTCACTCTAAGTCTCTAAACTCCAGTCTACACACTACAAATATGGTGTCTTTCTTCCTTTCAATTTTTTTTTTTTTCCTTTTTTGGCTCTTCAGTTCTTAGAAGTGATGATCATAGAAATTAGAAAAAAATAATCTGAAGATTGTTTGATGGTTTGACATTTTTGTTTATAATGTTTATATAATCAGAGTTTTTAGGTTTTAATAGATTAAAGCCAAAATTATTTATTGGGTAGAACCAAAATTATTTTGGGTATGGGCCAATAGTTTGGAAAAAAAATTTGGCTTATAAAAATTTTTTCGTGCCAATTTGGGGGCCCCCCCACCTCCGTCACTACTCCAAATGTTGTCAAGTATATTATGTAAAAGTATTCACAGCAATGTCCCTATAATTTTTTTAAAAAAATTTAGAGAATCAAGCTACTTTTTACTTACTTAAACAAATACATTTCACAATAGCTTTCATTTATAATTTCCTATAGCATTAAAATATTATTTTTTTACTTTTCCTTTTGTTTTTTTATTCATTTATTTTCTTCTCTCTCTCTCATTGCCTCCGTTAAGTACATGAACTCAGAAAACCCAAGCCCCACATCCCTTCTGTTTCATTCCTTCACAAGGCATGGCTGATAGAGAGAAAAATGAAAGAGCGGATGAGAGCATGAGAGAGGGATCAAGCTAAGAGACAGAGGATGGGCTAGAAAGAAAGGGGCTCGAGGCTAGGTTGTAACACCCTAAACTTTAATTAGGGTTAAGAGTGCTCTAATTATAACTTAAGAACGTTAGGGTTGTTAAAGATAAAATTTTTGACTTTTTGTTTCAGCCAAATGTTCAATTTGAATAGCATTGTAGAAGATCACTTTTCAAGAAAGAGTCTAAATCCTTTGTAGGAAAACAAAGTGATAAAGATATTTCCCTTATTTTATGATCAATAAAAATAATTATCATGTCTTATGCCTAAGTGTTTCAGTGATATTTAACTGAAAGTGTGTACAAGGTGAGTAGAATCTCACAAGGTACATTGGGATAAATCATGAGGTTTGGATTCGAATTCTCAAGGAAAAGATATAGTGAACAAAGTGATAGTTATTTCACCTTTGATACAACTATGAAATATATTCCATGGAGGGGTAATATGGTAATTTAATAAATGTATCACGAAGGATTAATTGTTTTTAGCAAAATATAAATTAGAGTGTAGTTATATTTATTTAGTGAAATTATTTGTGATTTTAGTCAAGCTGATGAGGTATTAAATAACAAGATTTCACGAGACTAAAGAAGATAATTCTATTTTCCCTCTGAATCCCTTCTTGAACTATTGTAAATTGATTAAGTATTTATTTATTTATTGCAAATGTTTTATTTAAATAAGACATGAGCCAAAAATTAATATTTATATTAATTTGGTTTGTTTTATTTTTATAAATATGAGCTTGAGAGATTATTTCTCAAGAGTATTTGGTTTGGAGAGGTTTGGGCTTAAGAATTAATTCCTAGAGCATAGTCCAGAATAAAATAGGAGCATTGGGCTGCAAGGATAAAACCCAAGCTCATGCAAGTAATATGAGAAGTGGGCTAGGGTTAAAAACCCTAGCCGTAGGTGCATGGGGAGCAAAATTGCTCCCTATAGTCGACGGCTGCAGAAGGGGAGTTAATCCCCTTGTGGCCGATCCCCAGTGTAAATCCCTAGGGTTCTAGAAGCTTCTCTCTACCTCTCCTACAAGCAGTCATGCAATTATAGATAGAGGCTCATAGAAAGCAGTTTGTCTCGCTCCTTTGCTCACAACTTTTGTGGTTACAGTTTCTACATAACTGAACAATTAGTTCATAGTTTCATAATAGAATTAGTGAGTGAATTTTTGTAACAAATAAATTTTATTTTCTTGCTTCTAGTTGTGAGTCCACACTCATATTCATATTCAGCCATGAAGGAGAAGACCTGAAATTCTTGAAGAACATTGTCCTTCATGTTCTTTGTGTTCATCGCGATCTTCAAGCTTTTGGAGTTTCACAAGTTCTTGAAGTCTTTGGAGCATTTGGTGTTCTTGAAGTTCTTCGTGATCTCCATCAACTTTAAAGATCATCAACCAAGAAGATGATAAAACAAATAGAAGAAAAATCAAATAGCCCAAATTGCCTAGAAGAGGCCGAAGAGAATTGTAAGTAATTCTAATCTTAGTTTTACTTTGATCTTATGAAAATCATAAGCATGTTCCTCTTGAAGTTTATTATGATCCTAGATTAGTAAAAGTTTTTTTTTTTATATTCCGTTGTGCTATGTTTTTCATAACATGTTACATTATCCCCAACAACCAACCCTACCAAGCAAGGGGTTAAGGGCTTGGATAGACTATACATAGTACACTATGACATATTTTCCTCAATTATCATGTATCTATTATATATTGCATCAACATGTTTATAACTAACAACAATATTACATATTAATGGTTGGAAAGCTAAATGATCTTTTTACTCAAACTGAATTCACAAAACTATAACTTGTAATATTGTATATCTATCTATACTCACTAAATCATGAACTTACACTATATCTTTTTTCACCTGTAAAACATAAATGTTCTATAGTTTTTGAATCCTTTGAGGATGGATATTGGAGACCCGGACAGGAGAACGGCTTTGGACTGTCTTGCTAGATTAATTTTCCAAGAGTTGGACCCACTCCTAAGTGGAGAGATGTGAAGTGATTTCAATAACCCACTTCATGATACTTTCTTGGGTTTTCTTTGGGAGTATTATGAGTTTAATGGTAACCCAATGATGATTCGTTAGACTTGTTTATTTTAGATTGTAGGTACCTATTATGAACTTGGTTTGTAATAATTTGATTTGGACTTGTCGTCTGAGACTAAACTTGGTTTGTAATAATTTGATTTGGTCTTATCAGTCTAAGACTTTATCTTTTAATGCTTTCTTAGTTGCTCTGGTATTAATTATATGATAATATTATTATGGTTATCTTGATAAATTAGAAAAGTCTTTCATTGTAAGCTCTCTTATGAGGGTTCATCATCCCTTGATCTTATTCTTTGGGGGGAATTTGACGGGGAGACGTACTAAGAGATAATTACCAGTTAATTATTTTTGGGGGCATTACAGATGAGGTCTGGGTCGCCACAAATGGTCCCAGTGGTATGCCAAAAACCACCACCACAGAAATGCTAACACAGAACACCACGTGATGTGCCTCCATGTAAGCCACGAGCTTCGGGTTCTAGGCGAAAGTCAGTCGGACTAGGTCATCAAGTGTCAACCTGTCATTCGGTTCCCTCTTCACCATGGTCTAAAAATGACTCGACTATAAATTAAGATTCTTTTACAAGTGGAAGAATGTAATGTAATTTCTCGCCTTAGTGAGTAGTCATGCATGAAACAGTATGTAGTGAACTCTATTTTTTATAAGACATGTGAGAATAAGGCAGAATCATGTTGATGCATAACATAAACATATAATATCACATGTGCTTTATAGTCATACCCATCCTCCATATGACTTATCTATACCCATAACCCTCTTATAGTGAGGTTTGTGCGTCTCGTAGAACATATGGTATCATCATGGTGCCCAGGTGATGTACAATAGTGAGCTACCAACTAGTTGTCTGATCGGGTTTGTAACGACCCGACCCGACCCGCCCCATTCTAACGACACAATATTGTTTGCTTTTGGCTTCTCTGAACCAGACTTCCTAGGAGGTCATCCATCCTAGTACTACTCCCGCATAAGTACGCTTAACTGCGGAGTTTTAATAGATTCATGACCATCACGGCTTTAAAACGTATTGTTTGGGATCAGAGATACACAACAACAACATAACAGAGCCCCTCCCACAACAATATTGTCCTCTTTGGCGTCTACTAGGAGTCGAACCCACGACCTCCTAGCATCCATTGAGGCTTTGTCCCTCACTAGTCACCACTAAGCTAAGAGAATACATTGCGTCAAGAAGGATGCGAATATACATATATGCGCATCTCCATTCTTAGGTGACGTGGGATCCCGCAAGGTCCAACCCCAAGTGTACAAGGGTTTATGCCCTAAAGTCCAATTACTTTCTATGACATTTTAGTTTTATAAATAAAGTAGTTTATTTACTGATTTATTTAATGAACATTGGGCATATTGCTGTTTACATGTATGCGTTGACTATTTATTATCTATACATGTAACCATAAGTTTTATTGAATATGACTTAGGTATGAGTAATGAGATGATTACACAGAAGATCTAAGTCATAAACCTCTTAACTTATAAACTTTTGTTTGTAATCAGTTATGGAAGTGAGCATTCCATTTGATAAGACTATAACATGTCAATCATGATGATCTATCTTGATCATGTGAAGTTGAGACTTTTTATTGATGTGTTGGTGTGGATACTATGCTCTGAATGGGCTACATTAGTTGTTATTCTTTTATAACACTGTCAAAAAAATAACTTAAACTCACGATTAATTATGGCAGTAACTCTTAATCCTGAAAGGGCTGTGAACTCAAACGTGAAGTGGAGGCCACTTTAATACATTTAGAAGTGAAATATTTTAAAGTAAAAATATCGGTGTATTGGGTGATCACATGTAACATTGTTAGAACACCACTCCTCAAGAAGGAATCCATAATCATTTGATTTAATAAAAGAGATAAGAAATATCTCCTTGAAATATATTTAATGGAATTGGTTATTCTTAATCTCAAGTTTAAATGTTTTAGTAAGAGTTACTAAAACTTTATATATAAGGTGAAATTAGATTTTCCAAGCACGAGAATAATCAAGAGATTAAATTGGGTACTTAAGGATAAGATGTAGTGAATTAAATTGACAGTTCTTTTATGACTTTAATTCGACAACAGATTATTTCATAGAATAGTCAAATGCAAAATATAAGTCATTAAGAGTACTTGAATAATAAAAAATAAAATACTTTAGTGCAATTATAATTGTTTAGTAGAATTAATTGTAATTAATAGTAACTTCGGACAAGTCATGAGATGACAAGTGTCTTACAACTCATGAAGCTAGTTTTTATTTTACCTCTAGCTCCCTCTGCTCTACTAATACCCATATTGGTTTTGACCTAATGATATAAGCATCCTACACCTACATGGCCTTATATTTGGTGAAAATTAGGTATTTCCTAACAACTTCTAATAGTTTGCATTAGGGTTGACAATTTTTGACACGACCTGCAAACTCAACATGAAATTTAATGTTAGGATTGGGAAGTCTTATCCGTTTAATTAAACGGGTCGAATTATAGTTGACCTATATAGTCTTATACACATACTTCGATACGACTCAAATCCGATACGCGACATAATTGCAGGCAATTTTTAACATGACCTACGAACTCGACATAAACCTAATACAAAATTAAAAGATTAGAGTTGAAGAGTTTAACCCGTTTAATTAAATAAGTCAAGTTAAAGTTGACATATATAGTCTTATATCTCGACATAACCCAAACTCGACATACAAATACGAATTGCCACCCCTTTTGCATGTACCATAAAGAGCTTGTATAGGGCATTAGATGCACACCCTTGCATGTGCCTACAAATAAAGACTTATGACCCACTGTCTTTTTTTAAAAAAATGGATAAATGTATTTTTGGTCCCTATGGTTTGCCGTTTTGACAAATAGCTCCCTGAGTTTTAAATAATGATTAATTCCTTCCTGGGATAAACAAAAAAGAACAAATTAATCCATGTCATTAGAAAAGTTGACATAATCCGTTAATATGTCATATCAACATAAATCAGACTGGTTAGAAAGGGTGACCAAACCACCCCATAGCCATTGAGAGTGATTCGGCCACTCCAAAATGGCAATAATAATAATAATAAATAAATAAAATTGAAGGGCGGCCAAACTACCTCCAATGACCATGGGGTTATTCGGCTACCTCCATATAGACTCAGAGAGAGTAGCCAAACAAATCTTAAGGCCATATGGGTGATTCGACCACTCGCATTTAGCACATTAATGGATTCTATCAACTTTTATAATAATATGAGCTAATTTGTTTTTTTTTTTCTTACCATAGAGAGTGATTAATCGCTTTTTAAAACTCAGAGAGTTATTTGTCAAAACTACAAACCATAGGGACTAAAAATGTATTTATCCCCAAAATAAATTTCAAATTTCTAGACATATTTTTTTCTTACTAAAATTTTATTATAAAGGTATTTTTGTAGTTTTGTGGGATAAAAAGGTACATTACAACATTATAGTTGTTTGGGAGGATATTCATGCAATCCTTGTTTGAAGGACATTGTAAATTGAATAATTAGGTATCTTCACTTGAACTACAAGCTCATCAGAGAAAGCGTTCATATATTAAGCTATACCCTATATAAACCACTTTTTGCATTCAGTGATCTGAAAACAGAATTTAGCATAAAGGCATTGCAACTCAAGCATCTGTCAAATAGAATATGTTCGACGAGAAACAAAATGTGTAACCTAATATATGATATTAACGATCCGTATTAAATTCCAGACAATTTCAATTAACTTGGAACTGCTAAATTGCCAAAGAAGCCCATTGTATCAAAACAAGCAAATAGTGGCTGAAGCTTCACACCAAAGAATCAATTCTTGATCATGTATTGGAGGAAATGAAAAATCTATACACCATAGAGGGGGGTAAAAAGAGAAGCAGTGTCCAAAAACCTCTGGCATTGAGAAGTCGCAACAAGTCTGTCACCATCTTAGCATCAAGCCAGCACTTCAGCCTTGCAGACAGGGCAAGAATTTTTCTGTGCAAGCCACTGTTTTATACATTGTATGTGATAGCCGTGTCCACAATCCAGCTTACCCATCTCCTCATCCGCTTCATATTCCTCCTATATGGACAGATTGATTCAATGAAGAACAACAAGAATCGAAAACGGACAGGAAAACAAGTTCTTACAAACTAACCTGACAAATGCTGCACTTTCTATCTACTTGCTTAGATAAATGTGCTGATAGATCATTAACAAGTGAGAGCTTAATTTTCCTGAGGCAACGACCTATTTCCTCTTCTTTTAATCCAGTACTCACACAACCAATTCTCTCACCGAGCTCAAGCAATTCCTGTTTGTCATACAGAAAGAAAACGAGGGAATCGTGATAGAATGCACATTATGAAATCGACACAGATATGATTAACATTAGGGGAAAAAGACATAAATTGAAGATGTAGTTTATAAGAAAAAACAACACACCTCATATGACATATTATCTACATCAAGTCTCAGCTCTCTATATCGATCATGTATGTCAAATCTTCCCCCCATTATCAGACTATTTTGGAGCATCATAATCTGCACCATCCAGCACTGATTTAAATACAAGTCTTGGCCCCAGTATGATTACATATGAAGGTGAAGTTTCACCTCATAAATTTATTACTTCACAAAAACGTACATGTTATATTCATTAGAAGCCATAATTATAATCTGAGTCCAAAGAGTGACAATTTATATAACTCTATAGCAAAGAGAGGTGTATGTACTAGATACATAGATATATAAAAAGATAAATGGCTAGATAGATAGAACAAGATATTTACAGACACCATAACAGCGACAATGGGTTTGCCTATGATGACTAACCAATCCATCTATAGCATTGAACAAAAAATAACCTCCATCATTACATTCAACATATTCAAGCTACTTATGGCAATGCCAAAGTAATATTATTTCCAGAATGCATATTTGCTATCAGTTTCAGTGACACGAGAAAAGATCCAAATCATACTTTCAGGTAAGCACATCTTTAATCTGATTCTATCAGATTAAAGTTGTTCTTAATAATTTCTACCAAACACCAACCCTCCCAGATCATTTTAAATGACTCCAGAATGACAAACACATGCCACTTTTAAGAAATATATTGTTGACGTAAATCCATAATTGTCCTAACCAGGATCATCTTCACACATTCAGACTGAACGCCACTATCACTTTTTATATTCAATGTTTTTTATGCCAACAAAAAATCTGTAACCAGAATTATTTCTTCAAATCAATAGTTGCACTAAATTCGCATACATGTGCAACTAGGACAAACAACAACTCTAGTTGAATTATTCTTGGAAATTAATTTCTGATGGAAAGCTTCTACACAGCTAGTTATATGCAAAAACACTTCGAAAGCAGTAGAGACTTCTGGGGACGCAAATTAGTTTACTGAAACAAATTAAAGACAAGTTCATGATCTCTTGCAGAGCTTAAAGGAACCTAAACAGGAAACCTACTTATGAAGCAAAGTTTATCCTGATTCTAATTCGAAGGACAAACAACTAGTTCCATTTGACCATTGTCTCCTAGTAAATTTGTCTCTTAGCTAATTTATAAAATTTATGCGCATGATCATTACCAATGGAAACAACATTGGTAACTAAAAGCATACAATGAATCCAAAATAAACAATACATGAATGAATATAATAAACCTTTAGCATCTCAAACTGCTAACACAATTTTATGGAGTCGAGTCCTCTATAGCCTTTAGGAAATAGGACAATATTTTTAATAAAATGAGATGGCTCTAAAGACAAAAATGAAATGTGGTTTTGAGTTATAAATAAAAAATCTACTTTCTGTTAATATCATTGGAAAAAGGAAAAAATATGCAGTTACTCACAGTCAGGTGTTAGACAGCAAGTTGTATCATAAATCGAAGATAATTCCCGATTTAAAAAATAATTGAAAGCTGGCAATGCAGTGTGTTATCATATTTTAGTTTCATGATATGAATATTTAACATAAGACAGTATCCAATAAAACCAATAAGCTTTATATGCATTTTGTATATATCCATGGAAATCCTTCTCTTTATCTCTTTTCCAGTGATGATACTGTGTTTAAACCACCATAAGACCTAAACATTCACTAAAGACAGGAAACCAATTAGTCAACTCAATGTTAAGGATCTGTAATAAATTCCCTTTTCATATATGATATACCTCAAGACGATGATCAGATTCGTCCTACAAGCCAAATCGTTTACCTAACTTTCAATTTGTACCTCAGATAATTTCTCAGGTATGTTATTCTAAAATATAATATCAATCCCACAACAGTATCGTCAGTTTATCATACTGGACATAGACCTTTTGTATCACTTGTGAAACGTTTATATTCTAATAGCTCGCTGAAGAAAAAAAAGAAGAAAGAAAACAGACTGCTTGTGTGTGGAATCATTTCCTACACAAAGCTCGAGTCCCATGGGTGTCACAACCAGGTTTACTCTAACAAAGTTTTAGCATTAACTTGTGAAATAACAGATATCTTATCATCATGGTATATTGGGGATCAGAAAAGTCCACATAACAAGAAGTTGCATAAATAATCTAGGAAGAAATTGTTTTTTTTTTGATCAAATAATCTAATGAGCAAACCAACTCTAGAGCTTAGTTGCCAGCACGTTCTTTGTTTTTGTTTGTTTTGACAAGTGATATCCACTTCTTTTTCTTTTTCTTTTTTTATTTTTTTAAAAAAAAGGGGGAAAGGGGGGGCTTTGATGCCTTTTTATTTTCCTATAGATAATAAAATATCAATCAAAATTTTACAAGCTTCTATATGGTGCAAAAGGGAAGACCAGATTCATTTGATGGAAGCTGATAAAGTGTATCAACATTGAATTTAAGAGAAACTAATAAATATGGTGATGATAAACTGCAGGGGGGTGCTTTTTGAAAAATTAAAATTTTTCAAAAGATATCATGTCTAAAGAGCTTTGCACGAGGTGTTTGCAGGCATACATTACACAGCATCTATGTGCAGCTTCTGGTGATTTTTACTGAAATATTGAGCAAATAGACAAACAAGTTATCCACTAAACCAACTCAACTTAGATACATAGACTCAAGTTCTATATAATTGGGAGCTCATTATGTATAAATCAAAGTTGCACAATTTACCTAACAAAATTAAACCCAACTACATAGACCGTATACCGGAAATTGACTACTGACAACAATATTCCAAACTACAATAATTGAGCTGTACCGATTCTTATCAACTTGAATAAGTAAAGCATGAGAGAGAGAGAGTATGACAAGAGTGATATAAACCAGCATCCCCAAGAATTATAATAATAATCAACTGGAGAGCTGCTCTTTGACTGTTTCAGCAAATAATATATTTCAAAATAAATCACATGTAAAGAGCTTTCCATGAGAAGGCAGATGCTGGCATGAATGAAACAAAACCACCTCGAACTTATGTTAAGCATCTTCTGATGAGATTCTGCTCACAAATAAGTGATTAACAATTACACCACTAAAATACTTTTTCTTTTTTTTCTTTTTTTGTCAATATATACCCTCAAGTAAAACTGAAATTATCAAAGCTGTACAGTCTAGCTGCCAAAACAAAACCAATAATAACATAGAGTTTAATTAAAGTAACAAATTATAAAGATATCCCAAACTATCAAAATTAACCTGTGCCAATTGTCTCAACTCAAAAAGTAAGGCTCACGAGAGAGTGTGTGATAGTTAAAGAATAAACAAAAATCAACACCCACAAGAACTATATTAACAGAACTATATATAGATCATGGACAGACCTCAGCAAGGCCCTCGGGAGAAGGATGGCGAGCATGGCGGTAATACCTAGTTCCAAATACTTCTGAACCAGGGAGCGTAGGTACATAGTCAGAGTCAGAATCCAGAAATGATATAGGTTCAGGGTTCACTGCTCGCCTTGAGAAAGGACGCTGCCAGGATTGATGAAGCACAACCAAGCAAAATCAAAACAAACCCAATATGGAGTAACTTAAAAGAAACCATTTGAAAAAAAGCACGTCATCAACTTATGAATGGATCAATTTATAGAGAAAACTAGAGAATGTCCTACTCTAACTCATTAACTGAAGCGCTTATCAGAAAGTTCCATCTGGGAGTCTCCAAATTTAGGTGGGGTCCTAATATAATGCGTGGCACAAACAAAAACTTAAAGCAAGAATACAGTTTGCGTCTATAACTAGGCAAATTTCATACGTGCACGCATTGCCCGAAAAAATACAAAAAAGTAAATAACAGTATATTAGTTGAATAAAAACTGAACATCACACTGACAGAGACAATAACATATAGGTCAAGGCAACTAATAAACAACGAAAAATCACAAAGTTCCATAAAGCAAGCAAGAAAAATTTTCTTACACACGGTAAGATCCGTTGAGGAACATGAAATTGCAAAAAATATTTGAAGAAGAAAAGAAGGATGTCCTTCAAAAAATTCAAGAAACCCCGACTAAAATGTTTTACTAACAAATAGGCAGCCACTGAATTCATTGGTAAACAAAACAAACGGATAAGAAAGAACAAATATGACATTAACGAATGGACTTCCAAAAGAACCGAGATTATTGAGTTTGGCCCCGAAGTTCTGTTTTTTCCTTCTCTTTTCTTTTCAATTCTTTTCTTCGGGAATAGAAAACAAAGAAAAAATAGTGGATGCAGACAACCAAATTAACATATCAAAAAACAATCAACCAATCTAGATGAAACAGCATAATGATCAAGACCACCATTTATGCAGCAAACCCAGATCAGGCACGTAAGGAATAGTCATTTCTATGTACAAAATCGACACCCAAAAAAAGGGACTCATATCAAGTGCCCGCCCAATCAAAAAAAAAACAATCAACATTTAGAAAAGAAATAATAAGGACTCACAAATATTCATATCCTATAAAATTCAGCATCCAGGCCAATAAGTCATTATATAAGAGAGAGAGAGAGGGAATGACAAATGAAGATGACAAGAATGGTACCTCCCTATGACTCATCTTCTCCCCATCAATCTTGCCCCTCCCAGAGGACGCATTCCTCCTCGCCACTACGCAATCCTCCGCCGAAAACCCAATTCCGGGGCCACACCAAACATCTTGAGCATCCATACAATTTAGAGAATTAGACCCATCTCCCAATCCTCCATGATGGGTCTTATTACTCTCCCTCTCCCTCTCCTTGTTGTTAGTGTTGTTGTTGTTGTTGTTAAAGTTCTTAATCTTCGTCTTTTTCTTCTTCTTCCTGCTCTTCTTGCTCTCCCAGTCCGCCGAGCCCCGAATCACCGCCGGCACCGACACCTGCTGCGACGCCGACGCTGTACACCCCATGCCCCTAAACTTGGCCGAGGCAAAGTTGTTCTTTTTCTTGTTGCCACTATTGGAGGTGGGTGTGGTTTCGTTTGTGTTGGCGGTGGTGGAGGAGAAGGTGGAGAGAAGGAAGGAGGATATGGTGGATTTGCACCGAGTGGATTGGATAATGGATGGGATTTGCGGGTTTGGACTCGGAGGATCCGTCTCTGAAATGGGTTGGTGGAATTGGCTTCTGGGTCTCCTCCATTTCTTTTCCTCTCCCATAGATGAGGCCTCTGCTGCAAGAAAAGGCATGATTTCTATCCACTCTCTGAGAGATATAGCAAAAGCCTCTGTTTTTTGTGTCTATGGATGGATTTGGGAGAGTTAAGGAAAGGAATGATGGTATTATGGAAGAATGTGAGAAGTCATTAAAGCTTTTAGAGAGAGAGAGAGGGGGGAAGAGAAGAAGTCATTTTTGAGTTAGTGGAGAGAATACAATAGTTTTTTAACTTTTTTTTGTTGGTTTATTTAGTTTTTCAATTTTTTTTTTCATATAAAATTGTAGAGACAGTGAGTGAGGGAGGAGTTTCTCTTCTTTTTCATTTTTTTCTTATTTAGGGGGTTTGTTAGGTGGGCTATGGTTTGTCTTCTTGTTGGGATTGTGGGTATATGCCATCATCAATCAAACCAGCAAAGCCTGAGAGAAGGCTCTCTGGAATCTGTGTTTCATTAACTTTTGCTTTGTTTTTTCTTTTTTTTTTTTCCTTTCTTTTTTTGTGCTTTTTTAAGCTAAGGCTGATGCTTACTTATCACTTATCAGAGAAAAGGTCTTTAAAGCCTCTCCCTTTCTCTCTCTCTCTCTCTGTCTCTTTTGTGTAGTCATTTGAGGCAGAGGAAGAGTTAAATACGCATTATAGGACGCCAGCAAGCAAAATCAAATAGAGAGAGTCTACAAAAAGTCAGATTTGTGGGTTAGTGTGAACAGCATTTGAGAGGGTCCTACAATGGAAATCGCAAGGTCAAAAAATCATATCAGTTGTATTGGGATTACAACAGCAATTAATATACTATTTTAGCATTTCATCAGGCCAAATAGTTTCAATCATGTGAGAAGCTCTACATTTGACTCAAAGTATGTCTTCAGTGTAAAGCTACCGGTTGTGGGTCCTTGCTGCCTCTTTGTGCTCTTTTCCCTTAAAAAAAAAAAACACAGCCATTTTTTGGGTAATTTAGAGTATTTCTGGCCAATGTTTTAAAAATTTTATATTGTGCATATTTAACTAACTTATTTAAAATATATATTTTGCTTTTCGATAGTTTATGTATTCTTTTTTTAATCATTTTATCTATCTACTCTCTTTTTGCTACATTCTTTTCCTTTTGGGGGTTATGAAGAAGATAATAAAAACGTACTGAAAAATAATATTTTTAAAAAAATGGATAATTGAATAAAAAATTTATTAGAGTTTGTATTAAAAAAAGAGAGTAGGTAAAGTAGAAAACAAAAATCTACTTTTTTATTAGCTAATATGCATAACATTATTAAATATGCTCTTAAGAATGATTCATTTTATAAAGAGAAAATTGGTGGTTTTTCTGGAAATTTGCATTTACGATGGGTTTTTTGTTTTTTTATATGTCATTTTCCTTTTTTTTCTTTGTTTAGGGTAAGTTGTACAGTACAACAGCTGTCCCTTAGACAAAGGAAATTTGGTCAAATGTGGCTCATATACCCACAGTAATATAACATGTAAAAATATAGAAATAAAAAATAGAAAGTAACCCCCAGCTTGTTTGAAAACGCTTTTTTGGTTGATTTTTTTTTTATTTTTTATTTTTTTATCGTCTTTTTAGTGCTTTTAACGCGTTTTGTTTGGAAACTATGCATGAAGGCATTCCCTATTGTGGAAAAGAAAACAAAGCCTAAACACAAGAGGTTTTTATCAGCTAATTTTTATAGGTTATCATCAACACCTATTATCTTCCACAAGAATTTTCGCCGGCTATAAAAAAAACCTTTAGAATGCCGAGCTTTTGTATTGAACTCTTTAAATAAAAGTTAAATTTGAAGAGATTTTTTTTTTTTTTAATTTGAAGAGTCATTTTTAAAATGAATTAAATAAAAGTTAAATTTAAAGAGAATTTTTTTTTAAAAAAAAAAATTTGAAGTCATTTTAAATATGAATCAAACATCAAATTATCTACATATTTCTTTACTTTTAGTTAAAGAGTAATTATATATGTCACCCTTCATGTCTATTTTGTGTCAACCAAAAGTGATGTAGCTTTTAAAATCACCATTGAATTTATTATCGATGATTATTGACTTTTGATCTAATGGTGATTTTAAAAGTCACATCACTTTTGGTTGACACAAGGTAGATATGAAGAGTGACTTGTACCATTACTCTTTTGACTCTTAAAATTTGAAGAGCTTTGTTGACAAAAATTAAATTTAAATTAGAGTAAAGAGCTTTTTAAATGACCCTTTTTGTGAGTTTTTTTTTAAAAAAAAAATTTTAAAAAAATTCAATAAAAATGCTCTTATTCGCATAAGTAAAAGTAAACAAATGAGAAATATTAACAAACAACTTTAATTTTTACTTTTTACTTCTTACTAGAAAAGAACAAAAAAAAAAAACACACCAAAAAACGCGTAATCAAACATGTCCTTAAGTTTCTATTATTTGATATTTGAGAGATTGAGATTGTGGCTGTCCCATTCAACTCAAAAACCTTAAGAAGACTAAGAGTCAAAATTTGGCGATTGACTTCAATGTTTGGAGGTGGCGAGAAAATTCCAGGTCTATTGGTAAACAGAATAGGGCACCAACACATGGGTCTAAAGTTTGAATTTCTATTGGCAAACAGACTAGGCCTCCAACGCATCCATCTACAGTTTGAATTTTCTATTCTGGTGAAAAAGAAAAAGTAATAGTTTTTTACTTATTTTTGTCCCCGACAAAAAATAATAAAAAAGAAAAAAATTACAAGATAAAAACGCTGAAACATATCTGTTTTTGGCAGGATGCCCATGTAACCTTTCGAATTGTCAAACCTAAAAGAATCCAATCCAGACTATCCAGTGGCTGTGGCTTGTGGCTGGATGCTACTCTTGAACGACGCAAACGAGAAGGCTCTGGAGTTCAGAAAGAACAAACCAAAACGACAAAAAAACAGTTTCATGTGCACTAATTTTGCTCAGAAGACTTCTGTGGACCATCTGATCCGTGTCAGTTTTGCTTCAGGACATTCTGGGACGCGGTTGTAAAAGTGGTTGAAGTGGAACTAGATTGGATTGTGTCAAATTACTATCCATATACTTTTAAGTCGGATGGGAATTCGCACGTTGGATTTGAATTTTGTTGAAATATTTGTATTAGGTATAACATTATTTAGATTAACTATGTATATATTAAATTCGTGTCGGATTCGTGTCGGATTCGTGGATCATGTCAAAAATTGTTTGACATTATATTGCATATTGAGTTCGAGTTATGTCGAACTATGTGTATAAGACTATATAAGTTAACCATAATCTGACCCATTTAATTAAATGAGTCAAACTCCTTAACCTTTACCATTTAATTTTGTATTAAGTTCGTGTTGGATTTACAAATCGTGTCAAAATTTGAGAAATGTAGTTTCCCCTATACGGGTATGTGTACACGTATAAGTACTTAATTTACCACTATATATCTAAAGATTTTATCAACCATGGAGCTAAGTCCAACTAAATTATTGAATAATTCTCAAACCATAATCTAGTTCCATTAGGAGTTAAACATACCTTATGTTTGTTAATGTGTTTTAGATAATTTTTTCTCTTCTAAAAAAAAAAGGTGTTCTACTTTGACATAAAAGTTTTTTTCTTTTAAGCTTGTGTGTTAGGTTTTGAATTATTTGTTAATTTATTTGTCTTAAAAACAGAAAACAAAAACTTTTAACATACATGACCTTAAATATCAAGTTCTTTAAGTCATTATCCCAGTCAAAATTTTATAATCTAATAAATCAAATCATTATAGGATTTTTATTTATTTTTTTGTATGTATTATAGGATATTATTGACATGTCTTCATATGGGACAGGCAGTCATTTTTGTATAGTTCAAGTATTTTTGTGGATTTGTAATAATGGGGCAAGATTATCCTTCTTTTTTTTTTTTTTTACAAAAAATATCATGTTAACAGATGCCTTTTTTTTTTTTTTTGTTGAAGAAATTGTATATAAAATTCATTATAACTCATGATAACAGACAGATTATTCTAACAAAACAATGTCACAAATACAAATTAAAATTTTTTCAACCAAAAATTATCTATGATTTATTTAGCAGTGACTTTTGCTAATCTATGTGTCGCGAAATTTGTTCATCGTTGAGTATGAACAATTTGCTAACTAGAGAAAGAATCAAGTAACATGTGTGTCTCGACTGGTTGTCAAAATCGACCCCAATTTCATCCTATAGATCTCACTGTATTCACAATTTGAAGCGCATCACCTTCCACTATGATATTTCAAAACCCTAAGTCCTTACAAAATTTGGCAACTTGAAGCACTACCAACGCTTCCGCAGCAATCAATTCTAATCTACCTAATTTAGTCAAGCTTCTAGCTGTTATCACATACCCTTATTGTCTCGCACAACAATTTACATACTCATGCGCCCTTTGATTATGTCCACAACGGCATTCCAATTAACCTTGTAGATTCTTACCAGAGGAGCTTTCCACTTAAGTTGATCTACACAATTGTTCATAGTTGGTTGAACATTTTCTCTTATATTCACCATTTTGTACTCATCAGAAGTCGTAATTGTCCCATTCACAAGAACATTAAAAAGAAGGAATTCCCTTCGTAGACAACTGTATTTCTCCTTAACCATATCTTTCTTAAAATCCCCAAAAATAATTTAAACTTAGCCACATCACACCTTTGGAACATCTCTTCCACCACTAGAAGAAAATCAGATCCATACTAAGTACTTTTCTGGAATATTTTCTCATTGGCGCCCTATACATCCATTATAGAAGGGCAACTCCGAAGAATATGATTAATACGTTCACTCTCTAAACTACAAATAGAACAAGAAAATCATTCACAATACATCTTTTCAGTAGATTTGCTTTTATTGAGAGGAGATTATAACATGCTTTTCACATAAACATCTGTACAGTATTAGACAATTTTAATTGCCAAATAGTGCGCCAAATCCCACTCCCACTTAACCGGTTAGAGCTTTCTCCCTTTTGTGAGTCGTGACTTTCCTTTTCTAGATGATAATCACTACGAACAGAATACTCACCTATTGTGGTACTTCTCCAGATTAAAGCCTCTTTTTTGTGAGAGCAACTTATAGGCAATGTGGTAACAATTTTCGCTGTATTCAACGAAACATTCCACCAATTAGAATCATGGTCAATATGCTTATTCACTTTCGCCTCCGCCACTAATAGTCACTGTGGTGATCGAACCTGAAATGTCGATGGTGTGGGTAGTCATTTATCCTTCCATATTTTACATTTGCACCGTTGCCAATCCCATATTTTAACAGTTACTTTAACATCTTCATGAACGCAATCAAAATGTCTTTAAAAATAGGTTTTTTATTTGAATAGCTACTGGATACATATGAAAATAAAATGCGTACCAACTCTCATTTTCCAATATCAACTCAGAATACGGAAAAGAAAAAAACTCAGATATGTTTTTTTCACCAAAAATAAAAAAAAATCATATATTATTAATATTTATATATATAATACTATATAGTATATATATATATATATATATTTTTTTTTTTTAATTACCGTGGGAAATTCAACGGTCTTAAAGCACGGGCTAGTAACAATTGTCAATCGGTTGAATATATTGTTCTACTGACTTTAGGTGCTAATGACATCTGAGGGAATGGACATGGCTAACAACTACATGCCTTCAAACTCGAGGGCTTGAACTTTAAAATGCATAATTTTTTTTTTTTTTTTTTTGGTTAAAAAAATTAAGATAAGATTATTAAATTCAATATTTGATAGGGATATAAATAGGTCCCAGAGCCAGGCTCGCACCACAGAAAGCGTCACAAAACTTAAAAAGATAATGATTATTTAGTAGGCTGCTATATAACTGTCATATAATCGAATAATGTAACAATAAAAATCGGTTCTTAATTTTTTATTTTTACAAGTCATTGTTAATCGAAATGCTAATTTTTATTGTTACGTCATTTCAATTATATAACAATCATATAATAGTCGAATTTAACAGTAATAAAATCTTATTACAATCAAAGCAATTAAATTTGATTATCATCAAATCTAATTATGAGAGATTATGATCAATTATAATCGAATCTCAAAATATATTCTAACATAATCCACCTAAAGAAGTTGTATACAAGAGAAAATGTATGACATTCACGCATAAGACCTCTCTCTCAAAATATCGCTAGCTATGATAAACACTCTCATCACCCTCACTCATTTCACTCTCTTTTACCTCCATGGAGAAGACGTCTTCCAAAAGGCTCATTGAGAATCAACAACTGGCTTGATTATTGGAGTCTTCTTCATCAGCCTTTGGCCGGCGTCACTCCAGTGGGTCTCCCCTTATTTTGCAGGTACTCAAAGCTCAGTTTAGTCGTACGAAAATCTGCATCAGCAATATTGATTTTCTAATTTGGTTAACAAGCGAGTTAGTTTAAAAATTCATTGAAATTTTGAAGTTAAGATTTGGATTTTCTAACCTCCAAATCCCAAGTTCAGATTTAATGATAGAAGGTTTTATTATGCAAGTTCTATATCAAAATTATCATTTTCATTATATTATTATTAATCTTTATATTCTCATCTTTACCATTATTTTTAATATTTTTGTCACTACTATTAGAGGGCGGACAATCTAAGTTGGCGGATCAGGTTCGAGTTAACTTACTTGATTTACTAACTCGTAAAGGGTCAATTTGAACATGACTCATTTTGTTAAATGGGTTAAAATCTTTAATTCGGACATAACCTGCGAGTGACCTGGCACGACCCACTTGACTCGTTTAATTAATAGGTCGACCTGTTTAGCATGAAACGTGACATGTTTAACCTGTTTAACACAATCCAACACGACTTGTTTGACCCGTTTAAACCTATATTTATTATATAAATAAATATATATAATTTTATAAATGGGTCAAGTCGTTTATGACCTAAACTTATTTATACCAAATTCTAACTCTCTAATTTCGCATTAAATTCCTAAGTCGTATCAAAGATTGTTAACCCTATCATCTCACTTATCATCACTTATCATCACGTATGGTCACTATTTCTACTACGTGGTCCATCAATACTACATCAACCATTATTACCCAAAAAGAGAAAAAAAAAAAACCAATGTCATTCCTATTACAAGTTCTAACTGCTATAATACTTTTTATTAATTTTAAAATATACTCATTCAAATAACAAAAAAAAATAAAATAAAACGATGGTATTGAAATTCTTATCAATTTAAAAATTATAATAAAGTTTTCAAATTCTAAAGGGGAGACAACCTTAATGGCTTTCCAGAACTCATGTTTAAAGCTGAAACACAATAGGAACACTATATTATATACTATTATATTATATATATATATAGTTTATATATATATATCATTATTGTGTGGTGTTAGAGCACTAATAGCAGTTTTTTAAAATTTATTTTTTTTAGTGTAGGAAAGATTATTAAAAAATATAAAAAAGTCCTTATAACGGGTTTTTCTTAAGATTTCTTAAATTATAGAAATACGAAGGGAACCTTCATCTAGGAAATCAAAAGTGGTTCATTATGTATTATTTTAATATAAAAGATTTCTCTTTCCTTCTACATTTATTTTAACAATTTTAATTTTTCTCTTCCTCTTTTCCAACATTTAATTTTAATAATATTTAAATAATATAAGAAATAATAATGGAGAATTCTGTAAAACTTTTTTAAATATGAAAACAAAAAATAATTTAGTTTTGTCCATTAAAAAAAAAAATTAATAAAACTAGTGCTAGTGCTCTTAAACGTTGTAAACTTAATTTGAAGCACTCCCTTGATGCAAAATATAGAAATGCCACCAAATTGTCTCTTTGGTATATGACAGGCCATTTAAACCAGCTGACAATGACTACAGTTTTACAAAGGGAATCACGTTTTTTTTTTATTATTATTTTATTTCACATGGTAAGGTAGCACATATTCTTTCATAAAACTGAAAGTGGGAAGTTATATATCATTTTCATTGATCTACCATTTTTTTTCTTTTTATTTGGAATTGCTTTTTTTTTTTTTTTTTTCTTAATGTTGGGATTGTTTCTAGGTAATTCCATTGGTTTACTTGTACGTCTTGTGACACCATTGTAGCGTATTAATTTAGTTTGATTATCTCATTCTTTTATGATTGGCCACGCAATTAGGCTTCCGTTTTAGGGTCAGCCACTTATTCGTATACCATTGGATCACGGTACGTTGTTTATTATTTTGCGACTTCAAACTTGGTGCTTCATTCATTCACATTAGGTAAAAGATCATGATAAAAATAAAAAATAATAATAAAAAATTAGGCAGTTCGATTTGTACCTGCTCTAAATAAATAAGTAGTAAATTAGGCCCTCCTTTTTTTTTTTATCAATTTTTTTAATCCTTGTTTGAAGCATCTTCTAATTACTTGAAGGATTGAGATTCATAATAATTACATGTTTAAATTTGTAAAAATTTATTTTTTCTAATTAAAAGGTCAAGAGTGGGTGATCGACTGTGGCCACTTTACTTGGACGTAATCATGATAGTATTTGCCTGTTGAAAATTGCTTAGGAGGGGCTAAATAGTGAAAATCACAGACCCTCCGTCAAAATAAATTGAGCCATAATATTAATCAGGCTTGCATGAGGATTTTCATTTCAAATTTCGAACTCACGTTCTGTTACATGCCTAATTTTTTAAAAAAACTTTTGACATCAATGAACCAATAATAATTTAAATAAATAATATGAGAGATTCTATATCAAAATCACTTGTCCGAATAACCAGTCGACAACCCAAAACTTAAACAGACAAGTCTATATAAAGCGTCTCACGTTAGATGCCAAATCACTAGCCATTGAAACAAATAATTGAGATGAATTCTTACACATTCTGAAACGTATGTCGACTGTTACAAAGAAAAAGAAGGGAGACAACTTTCAACTTTATTTTGTTTTGAGTGTTTTGACCGCAAATGAAGGGCTGCTTTTTTTTTTTTTTTTTTTTGTTTTAAATAAACGTTTTGAAGACAATGAAATGCTGAAAATGACGAGTCTTTATTGGTTGATATGCGTGTAAACTAAAGATATTTTTGACTTTCTTTTCCCTTTGCAGGAACGCTCGAGTGAGTCGGCCTCTTCTTTTCTATTTTTTTTCTTACTAAATCTGTTCAAGCATTGAATGAATTGAAACCACCGTCTCGTACTTCTGAAGATTAAAAATATCATTTGCCTAAGAAACCGTTGGCCTTTCTTTTTCGTTTCTAATGTTCAATATTTTATTTTAGTAAATATCAAAAAGACGAGAGTGAATTTTCATTCTGTATACTACTCTACTAGAAAACGGTAGATGCAGCTTATCTTTTCATTATAAAATAGCTATGAAAAAAGTATTACAACATCCACACCCACCGGATGCTTTAAACAACCATTTATGTTGGAAGTTTTACAAATATAGTTGACAAAATTAGTTTATGTAATCTTTATAAGGTTATAAAATTTTTTATTTTTTTAAAATATTTTTTGGAGTTGAGTTAGATTCATTTTTTATATATAGTGTAAATTTTAATATGATATTAAAGCAAGGTTTATAATTTATGTGGTCTTACCGTCACATTTTTATATGTGAGAGTTTGGATGTCCTTCTGTCACACGTGAGGAGGCGTGTTAGAATTCTCACATTACTTGAAAAATTAGTCTTTATGCTTCTTATAAAATTGTGATATTCCTTATTCTTCAAAACATCTTTTTGAGTTGAGTTAGATTTATTTTTTCACATATTATGTAAATTATAATAATTTTTTTTCAAATTTTAAAGAATTTTTTTCTCGTTCTTTAATTTTAAAGGATACGACGGATTATTATACATTCTCTATCTCTTATGTTATCATTTCTCTCTCTTTAACCTAATAAAAAACTAAACCTCCCAGTTTGCAGGACGTATTTTCTAAAATTAGGAAAGAATAAAAACTTAGTCATTCTCCAAAATAAAGAATGAGATGTAAAGTCTATTTGGTCCTGCAATTTTATATTTCAAAATTGTGTTTTTAAATAAAATTGTGAAAAGTGTTGTGTTTGAAAGTGTGTTTTTAAAAAATGAATATTTAAAAGAGTAGTGATTAGCATCAGCCCAAGCTGATGCTACATTTTCAAAAGGTAAAAAAATTTTCATTTTCAAATCTCATGTAATGTCGTTCATTCTCACAAACGCACGATTTTAAAAGATATTGAGGGCCATTTTTTCATGAGTCTCAATATGGCTTGCCCACATTAAATAGCAAGTTGAAGAAAAGCCCAATAGAAGGAACACAACAAGCCCACGTTGATCCTTTATGATGGATGAAGGGGGAATACTCTTTAACATCTTAGCAAGTTCCTGGACGTTGGGTCCCTATGCTGGCAACGACGATCTGTGCTTAAGAGAGTTCTCAAAATATCTCATGGATCGAGCTTACATGTTGTATACCACACTACCACCTAGCTCCATTTGGACTTGGGAAAACATATGGACAACTTCTGTTCGAAATATTTCCATGGGGAAGAAAAGATCACTCTCATCACCTTCCACAACACAAAACAACAGTTCAGAGAGAGGTTGTTCGAATAGATTTGACGATTTAGAGATATTGCCCTCGACTGCTATGACAATTACGAAGAGTACGAGTTGGTGGACATCTGTGTCGACAATACAGCTCTAGACATCGTGCGCACCTTGAGAACTTGGACATATTCCAGTTCGCTCAATTTCTTTAGAAAGTGAGGAAGACAGGTGTGTTTGTGAAACCACATTCCAAGGAGGGCAAAGCGGACAAAAGAAACAAGAAAAATGATAAAAATTATTTTCCATCCTATTTTTCACCCATCTCTATTCAGTGGATGAGTGAATCTAATGGTGAATTTACAAAAGAGAATGTTGAAAGATGGGATGAAGAATGACTTGTAACAGCTCTTGTAGTGTCTACCATGGAGCCATGCCATGGAGGAGATGTCCCGCCTATCCTTAGCACCTTGGAAGAGATCTACGTCAACAACACAGCATAGTACTATTGGACCCTTCGCATTCCACCGTCACATTGATCACGGTGTATAATATGAATAAATAAATTCTCAAAACAATACTGTTGGTAAATAAACCATTGTAGAAAGCCCAAGTTGTAGGAACAACAACAAGGCCCCTATCGATGACAATAACCGCGTAGGCCTGCCTAAGGATTGGGGCCCCATCTCCTCATTGATCCCTTAGTCCTCCGATCTCCGATCGGGAAGCATGATCGCATCACACACAACGAGGGTTCTGTAGAACGATTTGACTTATTTCTAAAGTGAATTTAGGAAAATCTTGTCACGTGTCTAAGAGGTGCAGAGCATGAATATCATCTTTTTGACTTACAACAGTGTCTTAATAAGACTGATCATAGAGGTACTTGACTGCCTAATGATCAGGAGTCCCAGCATAATGAAAGGGTGAGTCCTCGATCTCAACTCTCACGATCGCTAGACACAATCGCCCCTATTGATCCATATCGACTCAGTACCCTAGAGAGGGGGTTCAGCGTATCCGAATCTTTCTACATGCCGCACAATGTCAGGCGAAGTAAATGTCACATCAGCCTCAAGCCCGCCTAGAGACTTCCATGCAGAATACGGGCACCACCCTAAGAAGATGCGTGTCCACCAGGTCACATCATCTTAGGCTAATACAACAAAGAACACCCTCGAGCAACACTTAGACCAGGCTATAAATGGGATGTTAAGGTAACTAAAAAAAAAAAAAAAAAGGAAAGAAAGTAAACACTCCTCAACAAAAGTAGGCCAACATCTATTGAAACAAGAGTTACAAAAACTCAAGAGACAAGAGTTACAACAAGAATTCAATAGATAAGAGTTACAAGAATTCAAATGCTATAAAATAGTTTGTATAAATTAATTATTATTGTTAATATAGAAGTAGAAAAGATGTGTAACATTCAGACTCTTTCACTATAAATAGAGTCGTGTATATAATCAAATCATCAAAGACAGATGTAGTCAAGAAAAAACTTTGACATGTAGATATAAGTCATAGGTTGAACCACCTTAATTCTGTGTCTTTTTTTCATACTTTAATTTCTTTAGATTATTTTATGTTCTTATATGGTATTATAGCCAATGCCAAGAGTTCTTGTAATTTAATAACATCGACCGAAACCAGTGTCTCATGATCCATTCTCAGCGAGAGCTATTTTGAGCTTACACTCACTATCTTTCCTTCTTCAGCCCTTTGGCTGCTGCTTATGAACCCCTGAGGTCCCTTTCGCTATGGGAGTGTCCTCGGCTACAGCTTAGGATTCTTTGACTATCTACTCGTTTCACAGGAGCTGGACGTGCAAGATAAGAAGGAGGCCTACGTCCACCTAGACCGTCCTGTGCGCATCCAGGTCGCCCTTCCCCAAGAAGAGAACAACCCGCAAACTGCACCAACAAGTACAATAAATTCGTGTCTTTAACTGCCAGAAGAACCATAGCATGATAGAGGACATGCATCCGCGATCTCTGAGGCAGTACGTGACTTGTCCATGATAATTCTCAAACCTCTGAACATAGCGTTTGATATACCGTCGCGTTATCCTAGTTCTTGGGACAATACTGAGAGTCTTCAGAAGATATTTATTCAAAAATGGAAAAAAGAAAACGATGTAGTGATCTCAGCCGATGGGCCCTAACAAAAGATATGAGGCCCAAATACAAGGAATTAAGGATATTATCAGGATAACAACCACTTGATTTCATATTTTCTTCCCCATATCAATTTCAAGTCACATCATTGTTGCAGAAAAATAATAGTTAAAACTGTTGTCCCTAGTTAAAATAAATAATTAACACGCATTCCCCTGACAACTCTATTCATTCATTTATGATTTTAATTAGAATTTCAAACATAGACTAGTAGGAAAAAATAAATGAGAAGATTACTATAAATACCAACTAAGTACATTAATAAGAATCGATTCAAAAAAAAAAAGTACATTAACAAGAAGACATCGTCGGAATGGCCATTCAATGATAATGAAAAGTATAATGAAAAGTATAGAGGGTGTTTTTTTTTTTTTTTAGCTAAAAATGTGTCATCATATATGTGACATAATTAATAGTAAAAACTAATTGACCCCGCTCTCTCTTTTGAGTTTTTCCTCTGTTCTCTCTCTTCCGGTTTTCTTCTGTACCTATAGACCTTCTGATCTCTGAAACTCAGGCCTTGAACTGGAAAGATAATCCTCCGCCTCTTCAACCATGTCCACCTGCTGCGGCTCAGAATCTGCAACTCACTCTTATTGGAAAACTGGTTTCTCTCAAGATCATATCTCGGTCCCATGTTGGCCTAGGCCTCCAACGCGCATGGCGATTTGTGAACTCACTCTCCATTGCTGATATGGGCCCAAACATTTTTCTCTTCAAGTTTAAGACCGAGCTGGAATTTCAGAAAGTGATGGAGTAATCTCCATGGAATATCAGTGGCCACCCTCTATTTCTTCAAAAATGGGATCCTGAAATTCCTTTAGAAGAAGTTGATTTTTCTCACGGTACTTACTGGATGCAGATATATGGTCTTCCACCTGATCATATGACTTATGCTAATGCTACTAGCATTGGAAACTGGCTGGGTCAATTGTTGGAGGTGGATCATGATGCTGATTTGGTTATGCAGTTGGCTAAGTGCTTGCGTATCAAGGTTTCTTTGAACATATTGCAACCTCTGCCCCAAGGATTTCTGCTCAACCGACCAGGTAAATCTCCATGCCGTGTTCATTTTCGCTATGAGAGGCTTTCGGAATTCTGCTTCAAATGTGGGAAGTTAGGTCACATTTCTCCTACTTGCCCTGTTTTCCAACCCCCTCTGTATGACCCTCCTTACTCAGCCTCCATGCGTGCCTTCACGGTGGATCCAACTGATCTTACTGTGTTCCAAAACAACCGAAACACAACTCCTTCCATTCCTCGTCCCTCTTATCCATCTTCCTCTCATAACCCCTCTCCTTCTTTCAGCACGTATCTCCCCTTCTACACTGTGCATTGGTGGTAGTTTGAGCCTAGTTCCAGCCAAACCAATCTCTCCACCATTTCCAATGATAGTTAGCCCTCCTAGTTCGATCCCCACTGTTATTCTGCACTCGTTCCCACATACCGTCTGTGTCGGCTATCAAGTATCTCCTTCCACCATAATACCTCTTGCTCCCACATCACTTCCATTAACTTCCCCTCTTAAATCTGCCACGTCTGTTCCCAGCTGCTTTGTTGACTTCCACTCCCCTTTTTCCACACAATTCACACCATCTTTATTCTCGGGCTCCTCTTTTCCCACGTGTCCTTTGCCTACCCCCCCTGGATTTGGGCCTTTCCCAAGTTGGGCCTCTTTCTCCACTTCTTCTATCTCTCAACCAGTCCATACACCTTCCTGGTCTGATCCGAACACTGCTTCTTTAGGTCATTTATCAAGCCCAAATTCGTCCTCCTCTACACCCACTAGTAGACTGTTGCCTTCCTCACCTTCCTCAAGGAAAATTACCAAGGTCAATATCCCCAAATTCTCTCCTTGTGCTGCTAGGCCTTCTGAATCCCTTTTATCTTCTCAGCCGTTTAAGAAAAGGAGAATGGTCTCTCCCACACTCATACGTGATGATCTAGAACCAGTTGTAAGTGAGATTGATACACATGCAGCATCAATTCCTGGTACCGTTGTGGATGTGGATAATCAAAATGCAAAAGTTGCTGATATTACAATGGTCTGTCAAGGGGATGGCACGGTCTCAATTCCAGTTCCTTCTGAGGTGGTCCCTTTACCTCCTCCTGGTTCTTCTAATTTGGACATACAATCTGCTGTAGTCCCTGTTTCGGCTGAGGTGGCGGGCCTTCCCATGCCCCCTGTTTTTCCATGAAGCTTCTCGCCTGGAACTGCCGTGGTTTGGGTCGTGGTACGGCAGCGAGGGCCTTACGATCTCTTATCAGGAATCACAAACCTGATTTGCTCTTTTTGTGTGAGACTAAGTTATCTGCATCTTCCATTCAGAGAAAGCTACATCGTTTGGGCTTTCCATTTTTTAGCCAGCTTCCAGCCGTAGGGTCTAAGGGTGGTTTGGTGGTTGCATGGAATAATAATATTGATGTGGAACTTATATCTCTTAGTAAATTTCAAATTTCATGTTTAATATATTCGGATAATATGCAACAGCCCTGGCTTCTTTCTTGTCTGCATGGTCCATCTTCTTGGATAGAAAAGCTAGGATTTTGGGAAAGCATTACTCAGATTGGAGAGTCCTTCACTGGTCCATGGATGATTATGGGTGATCTAAATGCCATTCTCTCTCAGGCTGATAAGAAAGGTGGTCGTACATTTGTATCATCTTCCTCAGACCCTTTCTTTAATTTTGTGCACTCAAATGGCTTGGTGGATTTGGGATTTGTAGGAAATCCTTATACCTGGTCTAACAAACGTTTGGGTCTTGCTAATATAAAGGAACGGCTGGACCGTAGCTTTGCCAATCAAGAGTGGATTCACCTATTTCCAAATGCAAAAGTGTGTCACTTGCCTGCCATAGATTCAGATCATAATCCTATCCTAATTGCATCTTATGGATCAGCAACACTTCTCCCTAAACCTTTCCGGTTTGAGGCATTTTGGGTACGTGATCCTTCTAGCTTCCAGCTTATTGCCGATGCATGGTTTCAAATTATTACTGGGTCAGTAGCTTTTGTTATTACCAAAAAATGGGCAGCCACGAAAGGTGCTCTCAAGGTTTGGAATCTAAAGCATTTTGGTAATATCCAATGGTCTATCAAGCAGATTGGAGCTGATATTGATCGTATTCAACAGTCTTCTCCTTCTCATCAAAATCTTGAATTGGAAGTTTCTCTTCAAGCACAGCTCCAGGAACAGTATCTCCGTGAAGAAACCTTGTGGAAACAGAAATCACGGGAATTATGGCTTACTTGTAAAGAGTTAAATACTCCATCTTCACGTAAATCGCTAGAAGCACAATTCTGTATCTTTGTTAAAAAATAATGATGGGGTTGGCTTAAGAATAATCTGATATTGGTGACCTATTTATGCTCGTATTCACTGCTCTGTTTTACTGACCTCCAATCCGTTCTCGATGTGAGCTTGCATCCATCTATTATCCATCCATTTATTTGGCTCGATCGATAATGCTTTTTATGTGCAATCCTGATGAACCTGCGAATATATCATGCTGGTCTCTCATCTTGGGTCAAACAAAAGCTTCCTGGTCCCAGAGGGGGATGACAGTTATTCTATACTACTTACTGGACATTGGTTAGGCTTGATGTGATTCATTTTGTCCAATCTTTTTTAGGGTGTTATATGCTCAAGAGATTAATTACACTACATTGGTTTTAATTCCTTAAGACTGCATAATCCATCTCATGCCATCAATTTCTCCTATAGTCTTGCCCGAATTTTATTATAAGATTATTTCCAAGATTTTTAGCGAAACGATTGAAGCCCTTTCCTGCCAGCTATTATTTCGCCTAATCAATCTGCTTTTTAAAGGGTAGATCTCATTCAATGATAATCGCCATTATGGCTCATTAAATTTTTCATTCCTTAAAGAAAAAGAGGGACAGGAGGTTGGATGCAGTGAAATTGGATATGGCAAAGGCTTTCGACCAGATGGAATGGTCTTTTCTTCTCCATATATTCCGTTTTGCTTGGTTTTAATGAGCTTTTATGATCACACATGATTCACCATGCTTGCTCATCGGTCAACACTTTTCAGTGGTTGGATGGATCCCCATATGGAAATTTTTCTTCTTTGAGAGGTTTAAGCGGGGACCCCTTTTCTCCTTCTTATTTATTCTTGGTGCCAGAAGCCTCTCCTACGGCTTATCTTATCTGACAGAAATACATGGAAATTTACATGGTATTCAAATTAGTAAGAAATAGCCCTTCTGTTCTCACTTTGGCCTATGCAGATGATTTCTTTTCTTCTTTCCAAAGCTAAGGGTCAAGCAGCAGGAAAACTCTTCTTTTTTGTCTCAAGCAAATATGAATGCGGTCTGTGACAAATGGTTAATTCTCACTAAATCATCTATTTTATTCAGCAAGAATACCAAAACTCCTATCATCTCAGCGATTACAGCCATTTTGAATTTGAGGCAAATTCCTCCTTTGGCTAAATATTTGGGGCTGCCGTTATTCTTTCATAGAAATAAAGCTGCTACCTTTGAGGAGATTAAACAGAAGGTTCTTAATAGAATTTCAGGATGGAAGTCTAAGCTTTTATCGCAAGCTGCCAAAACTACCCTGATCAAGACGGTGGCAAATTCCATTCCTACATATTCTATGTCTTTATTCAAGTTTTCTCGTGGTCTTTGTAAGGATTTAGACTCTGCTTCCCGGAAATTTTGGTGGGGCTTCAATGATTCCAAATCTCATAATCTCTCTCTTCTAGCCTGAAGTAAGATTTGTTCACCTACTTCTCTTGGAGGTCTTGGTATCCGTCTTATGAGTAATCATAATTCTGCTCTCCTTGCAAAATTAGGTTGGAAAATTCTTAATAGAGAGAACCTCCTATGGATCCGGGCTTCCTGTTCTAAATACCTTCGTCAGATGGATCTTCTTAATATCAACATTAATCCTTCTATGTCTTGGATTTGGAAAGGAATTTTGAACAATTTGGGGACTGTGAAGGCTGGAGCATGTAGAACCATTTCATCAGGTTCTAATTTTAATGTTTGGAATAACTCTTGGATACCATCTTTACCAACATTTCAGCCTGTTCCCAATCCTAATTCTACGATCAACTTATCCTTATGTGTATCTGATTCGATGGACCCAAGCTGTCGTCTTTGGATTCTGAGTAAGCTAATTCAAGAATTTGACTCTCTCACGGTGGAACATATTCTCAAAATCCATATACCGTTGGTTAGGNCCTTCACAAGAGTGGTTTTGGGGTCCTAGCACATCTGGTATGTTCTCTGTATCTTCAGCTCATGATATTGCATCAGATGTAGCATCTTGTTCGAATGGTCCTATTTCTTCTACGGATTGGAAGTGCCTATGGAAGCTTAATCTTCAACACAGACTTAAACATTTTTTATGGAGAGTTGCCTGGAATATCCTTCCTACTAGGATGAATATTTTCAAATTCAAATTGTCAGCTTCCCTTGATGATAAAGTCTGCCCGATGTGCAATGGTCCTTCGGAGTCAATTCAGCATATATTTTTTGAATGTATTTTAGCTAAAGCAATTTGGAGATCCTCCAGATGGCCAATGGATCTCTCCTTGTTTGCTAATTTACCTATTGCCTCTTGGGTTCATGCTTTCCTGCATCCCAGTGTTGGTCTTGGGATTCCTTCGACGGATGTAGCTGATTTCCAATTATATATGGTTATAGCTCTTGATGCTATATGGTGTGCTAGGAACAATCGGATTCATAACAATGTTATTGTTAATTTTCCTAGCCTTTTGATCCAGATTCAAACTTCAACTCAAATTCATAAGAAAGCTTGGTCTGATAAAGTTTTGCTATCTACCTGGTGCCCTCCTGCTTGGGGTTTTTTAAAGATAAATTTCGACGTTGCTGTTCGTTGTAATTTTATGGTGATAGCAGTTGTTATTTCGGATCATGATGGAAATC
>FXXK01000758.1:132207-193889 GCA_900184695.1 Betula pendula | reverse complement strand
TCAAGACACCCAGAAACAAAAACTCCACAAAACAGAGTTACAACCAATTCTCGAAATAGAGTACAAAACAAACATTTAAAACCAGCAACAGCTATTACCAAAACATCCACAGGAATGTTCCAGTTTTGACAAATGATAACATTTTCTCGACTCCCTTTAAATCGTATTTTTTGTTTATGAAATCGCAATGCTGAACACATCCTTAGTAAAAGGTTTTTTTTTGTTTTTTTTTCAATCTTAGGCTCATTTTTTCCCCTATATTTTCGGGTAAACCAAACGAGACACAAAAAAAAAGTGAAAGTATAATCTACTAGTTGTTTTTCTGCCAATAAAACTGATATAAAAAAATAAATAAATAAATTTTTTTTTTTTTAAAAAAAAAAAGGTCGACAAAAGTTTTGGTTGGACACCTTAGTTTATAAGTTCAATGAAGTAGTAGTCCTTATTCATCAGATTCACGAAACACGTACAAACGGTATATATATACTTTCCCTAGCCGGCTAGCGCTGATATGAACATTAATTCTTCCTATTTATATATTTCTATTTACGAAAGCATTTCTTGCCTTTTATTATGATAAATATATAACATTGATTTGGTGCACCTTATTCAGGGCTCTTGAGTCTTGAATATAGAAATCAAACTGCAGGTCAAGTATTTGCTCGATCTCTAATCAGTATATTATAGACTAATTTTTACATATGAAACATTTTATTAGGTACGAATATTATAGGCTAAGTTGCACTACACTTCTCGTACTAGTTCTAATTCTAATTCCTTTATCTTTTAGGTGGACACTTGCAGTAATTAAATGATTAAATTTAAATCTTTTTATTAGTTTAAATTTTTGGGATAAGTGATAATTTAACATGGTATTAGAGCCAAATGTCTTGAGTTCGAACTTTGACTATGTCATTTTACCTCCTATTTCAATTAAAAATTTCACGTGTTGGGCCTCACCTATTAAAAGAAAGTTTGAGCTCACACGCGATGGAGAGTGTTAAATTATTGATTAAATGAGAGTTTGAGCCTACACGCGAGGGAGAGTGTTAAATTATTGATTAAATGATTAAATTTACCTCTTTCTATTAGTTTAAACTTTTAAAATAAGTGGTAATTAACATTTTTAAATTTTGTAACTCAGTTGCTCTTTCTGTTTTTGCCTAAGCTGGAATTGATCATATGTTTAACTTGTTGGTTATTTTGAAAACTAGCTAGTTTATGATGATTTAAGGATATGAGCTCTCATTATTTCTATATGTTATATTTATTATATTAACAGGTTTTAAAAATTTTGATTATACTCGAATCCAGCATAATCAAATTTTTTAAATTGCAAATGCAATTTTCCAGCGTTAAGCGTAACGCTAGGAAAGTCTAAGGATGACATATACTATATGCCAGGAAAGTTTCTTTCCTAACACATAAATTCTCTGCCATAAAAATTTCCTGTTGCATATATTATATGTGCTAGGAAGTTGCCCTTCTCCGCATCGATCGGGAGACGTGGCATAAGTTTACTGTAAGAAATTAAATGCTAACAAGGTTTTCTTGGTGTTTAAATCAAGCTTTTCAGTAAAAAAAAAAAAACGCCTGATAGCACCATATTTTTTGTAATGATAATTCTTTTTACGTAGAATTTAATTTGCACTAAACGAAATTTACATTACTCTAATAACGAAAGTCAAAATTACTTAAGGTGCCATTAATGTAACTTTCCATTTATCTCTTTTTTTGTTCGCTCTACATTAATCTTAATATCTTGGAAATTAATTTTTCTTGTAATTTGTTTTTACCATAACTAAGCTTTAATTAAAAAGCATGGACTAACGACTTTATCATAATTGGAGCCTTCAAAAATTTATTAATTAAACAAAATTTACTTATACTATCACTAATTGAGACTTTATTTCATTAGCGGCCGCCTAATTGACCTAGCGAATGAGCCGGCCATACCAGCACTACTCATATCTAAATCACGTTTGAATATTGCTGATGAGTGATGAGTGAAATATTCAGGAGGAAAGGAATAGTGGTAATGTGGGTTGAATCAAGGTGAAGTCACAAAAGTGAACCATAAAAGGAAACCATAAAGCCCATCTTGGGAAATAACGTAAGCCAAGAGCCCTAGCCAAGATCCTCCCCCTACGTGGCAAGCCAATTTGCATCCTCCCTCCATTTTTTGAAATTGTTTTATTAAGACTCTCTCTCTCTCTCTCTCCCTCCAACTACTTCCATTTATTCTACAATGTTTCATTTATGATGGAATTAATGTTTAAGCTATCCAAATTTATGTCTCTATTTCCCTCGAGTTGTCTATATATTTATGGTCCTCTTCATATAATAATACTCCTCATTAACTCCAATATCAAAGTGTAATAAAGATAGAAATTTAGGGAGCGGCTCACCTTTAATTAAAAACTCTCCCATTATCTTCCATTTTTTGTATTGATGTAGAACATTGGGCTAAAATAAAACCTAATCGTAAATATAGTGTCACATCTTTTAACACCCTTTCAACAGAACTATCATCCTTAGACCCTTACCGTGAGCCACTTACCTTGAAGTATGTGATCTCTAACATCTTTCATGAGCATCAAGGAAGAAATAACATAGTCCTTTTTTTCAAATTTGTTTAAGACCTATCCCATGATGTTGTACGGTTTCTTTGACCTATTCCGCCACTACCTTAGTTTGTTAATGTGCTAGTGTCCATTAGTCTTTATATCTGATCTCTTTTATGCTGATGTACGTGTTGTATCAAAGCAAAAATGGGAGGTAATGGAGGGTTTGTTTCAATGGAAGGTGAGCCCTTCCCAAACATCTATATATATTAAATGTCTTTTTCTTTTTAAAAAGAAATACTTGAGGTATGCATATCTTATTGCAAAATAATTATCAATTTCGTTGTTGTTGAGTTTTCAAGTCACGTATAATATATTGACCTACTCATGTACAATATAAAAAGATATTGATTTGTACGGTCGAGAATCGAACCAATTGATAAGTTTTTTTTTTCTTTTTTTTTGAGATTCCAATGATTGACCTAATGATGTTGGTTGTTGGAAATCGGATTAAGATCTACTACAATTTCTCTAAAATAGTAGATTTCAAATTATATAAATTTAAGTTGTTCTTTGCATTAAACGACTTGAAAAATACTATATATTAAAAATGTGGCATGTTTACAAAGTAGCCCAAAAAAAAAAAATTCATTTCAAAAAGTAGCAAAAGATAGTTTTTGGCTCAAAATTTTTCTATGACAAAAATTGCAAGAATGTGATCAAAATATATTCAATTCCTATTGGTAACATATTACCTTTGTAATAGATAGTATTTTTTACGTCATTCAATGTAAAAATGGCATAAATTCACATAATTTAAGAATTTACACTTTCAAATAAATTATAAAGGATTCTTGTCATTGAAAACCAAACCACAATTCACATTGATGTGTTGCCGAAAATAGAACGACAACAAACCAACTATTGTCGTTGTGGTGTAGGTCGACAATTAGTTAGCGAGTTTTCATATTTTCTTCTTGTCGGCCTAGGCCCATCATGCTAGTGGGCCCATTTGGGCGTTAGGGGTTTTTTGGACTTTTAGGTTTGGCACATTTGAACCTTTAAGGGTCCTTTTGTTTTACCTAAATCTTCTTTCCTATCTATCTCGAGCTCTTAATTTTCTCATCAACCAAACAAAGGTGAAGAAAATCACAACTACAACCATCCATAACTAGGAAAAACTCCAAATGCTATATAACCACCTTCCTCATCAACTTGTGCATTACAATTATCTATGGTCATACCTCAATGGTATCAAACAATGCTAACCTAATAGATGCTATTTCAGGCATACCAATACCGTCAAACACACACACTCTATAATTGGGATTTGGATCCTCTCTAGTTCAATTAGAGATGAGCCGGTTGTTGTTAAAGTAAGGGCATAATCATCATTTCACATTTTTGTGGACAATTATGCCCTTACTTTTACAAGGACCAGCTGCTCTCTAATTCAACTGAATTGGAGAGGATTTAAATTCCTATAATTGATACAATACTAAAACACCACATAACACAACAACAAGGCCAATCAATCCTTAACCAATATAAGAGCATTAAACATTAAAGAGCAATGATACAAGTCACCTTCCATGTCTACCTTGTGTCAACCAAAAGTGATGTGACTTTTAAAATTACCATTAGATTAAAAGCCAATAATTATCGATAATAAATTCAATGGTGATTTTAAAAGCCACATCACTTTTGGTTGACATAAGGTAGACATGGAGGGTGACATATATAATTACTCAACATTAAAAGAAATTTGAAGGAAAACATAAGAAAATTTTAATTAATTCTTATATCGATAAGATCCAACAATGAATGAGGTCGAGAGGGCATGAGGCTAAGAAGGGATGATAGGACAAGAGATCAATTGGATTAGCGCCATGGATGAGGAGATCAAGTTGGTAAGGACTAAGCAAATATGATGAGTAGAGAGATCAAATTGGTAAGGATCTAAGAACAAATAAATAAAAAGAAGTAAATTAGAGAGTTTACAATCCCATTATATTCTCCACGTTTGAAATATTCCTGAAGTTATATCCACCGTCACCGACCACCCTCTCCCACCATCTCCACAACTATCCATTGTCAATTTGTCACTAACCACAGTTCGTTGTCCCTTCCAACGGCCTTCCACCATCATGGGGCACTATTCGTTGTCGTCTCTGGAGGCCCTTTATTGTCATTGGCCACTGCTCGTTGTTGTATCTTGAGGCCCTTCGTCACCACTGGCCACCATCTATCATCATCACCACCATTGTTTGATGTCGTCACTGGTTACCATTCGCTGCCGTCGCCGACCACAGTCTTTGAAGGCCTTCCACTGTCATCAGTCACTTTTCACCGCCATATCTAGAGGTCCACTGCTGTCACAGACCGCCTTCCTTCACCGTCACGGCAGCCCTCTGTCGTCACTGGCCATTCGCAATGGGGTGATTGGCAACCCATGGGGGAGATAACGAATACGAATGGTTTTTTTTTCTTTGCCTAGAAAGAAATAATTTTTTGGAATATTAGTTTCTTAAGTAAGTGTATTTTAAGAAATTTGGTTGAAATCTGATTTCATTCCGGTTAGGAATCTGGTCTTTCATGTGTTATTACCAAACTAATAAATAGAGCTTGTCTTGTATTCCAGTTTCTTGTATTCTTGGTAATATTCATTCCTATCAATGAGAAACCGAAGGTACTGAACCTTGCCCTATATATATTGTAAAAATTATAAAGAAAAAAAAAATCTGACCGATCAATCGAGGTTCTTAGACGCAAAAAAAGCTCATATGCTTTTTAAACTTTGAACAATAAATTAAAATATCAGTAACAATTTTGGGAGGTGCATTCTGTGAAATAAAAACATTACAAGGAAAAATGCAGTAGGTGGATTTCAATTGATTAAAGCATTAATTAGGTTTCCTTTTATATGGATAGACATGAATAGAAGTTAAGGTTGTCTTATATGGCCCGAATTAAATAAGGGTCTTTGTGAGAGGCTATAAATACTGCTGTACAAAGCCCAAAGTTCACAAAAGGAGCATGCATGGATTGAGCAAGCCAAATTGGAGTTGAACTTTAGTCGGTTAGTGGATTACTAAAAAAATGGTATGGAGAATATATAGTCTCCTTGAGTTTTCTGGTAATCCACTGATTCGATTAAAGTGTTGTATTCCACATGAAGATCAACGTTATAGAAGGAGAAGTACTTCTCAGTATTTTTTTAGTATTTTCTTTGTTTTTTTTGTTGTTTTTTTTTTCTTTTAAGGAAAAAAAAAAAAAGCTGTAGAGATGAATGTGCCACATAGACAATAATGTTAAAAGAATGTTACTTAGAATGCTGAGTAACATGCTACTTAAGAATGTTGGGTAGCATTTCTCTTAAAGAAGCTATGAGCTTAGTTTTTCTCATAATAAGGGTATCAAGCCGAAAGATCACAGTCTTATTCTTCTCTTCTTATTTGGTGAATGAGAAATTAATGCTACATACACTCTCATAATCCCTCACGTGGCATTAAAAAATTATTATTGGATTCAAAATCGAGTAGTGATAAACCCAAAATCTATTAGTAATTTTTAATATATGCCACGTCAGGGAGTATGAGAGTGAGAGTGCGTATAGCATTTCTTTTAGTAAATAACCAAAATTTGCTAGAATTAGTTAAATGCAGTCTCTTAATCTTTCGTTATTTGTTTATTTGACTCTCCATTCATTTATTTTGTGGTTCCCTTCTCTTACTCCATCATAGCTGGCTCATTGCTTAGGCAAATTAATAAGTTTCCTTTTATAAAAAAATTAAAAAAACTGTAAGGCCCCAATTATGACAAAGAAGTTAATTAGTCAATGCTCTTTATTTAAGGCTCCAATTATGGTAGTAAAAAATAATTACAAAGAATTAAACTTTAAAATATTGAGACTTTAGAGAAAAAGAAAGTGACATTAATGACACCTTTAAAATAGTAACTAAACTCATAATTTCACATGAACTTAAAACCACATGTCAACTAAGTTGGTCCATTAAAATAATTTTTATAAAGAAAATTTCGTTTTGCATAAATAAATTTTACGTATAAAGAATTATATGTAGTTCAACACAAAATATGACATCCATTGAAATTAAATCTCTCAGCATCATAGATGAATAATGCATGTTGTTTGGAAAAAACTAAGAGCAAAAAGTGAGAAGAATATTATTTTTAAATAGAAATAGAAATAAAAATAATTTAATATTTAATATTTAAATATAAAATGCCCCATCTAAATTTGTAGTTCTACACTTCAAAATCTATTGAGCCGGCCTAACCCCATAGGTATTTCTTTTTATTCTTTTTCTCTGGAACAAATTTTAAATTCTTGAAGAGGAGACAAGAGATCCAATTGCAATAAGGCAAGAGTCTTTAACAATTTGGCTGCCATCCAATGAGATACACTTTCTGAAGCTTGAAAGAGTCGATATTGCAACACTTCCCTTGATATCTTCACAAGTGACATCTATCTTGTACCGGTAACTAAATCAAGAGAGGAACTTACTTGAAATTTTTACAATTGCTTTTCTAGAACTTCTCTCTCTACTTTTTAGAGAGAAACTCTCTTGGTCCGCACTTACTCCTCTTCTTCTCCCGCTTTTCGAAAAGGACCTCTAGAAAACCTCCTTTCTCTCGGCCTCTTCTTTGCCCTCCACTCACCACCAATGTCCATTACTACCCCTAGGGGTGGGCAAATTAACTGTTAATCGCCTATCGATTGCTTGTCAACCACCACTGAACCGTAACTGACTATTATCGGTTCGGTAGTCGGTATAAAAATCTATACTGAAATTCGGTTAAATCGGTTAATCGGTATAAATTTTATTTTATCGGTTAACCAAATTAACCGAACCCACATATATATTTTTTTAATTTTTTTTAACCAAAACAACATTGTTTTGAAAGTTTATAATTTTTTTTTTAATCAAAACGCCACCGTTTTGACTCTTTTTAGTTTTTTTTTTTCACATTTTGTAACCCTAACCCTTACACAGTTACACCCACCCATCCATTGTCTCAGACTCTCAATCTCCTCATTTCTTCGCGTTGCACCAGCAGGTCCAACTTTAGCACACACCAGTAGGTTCAGGTCATCTAACATGCACCAGCAAGTCAAAAGACTCAAAACTCTCTCTTTCAGTCTCTCACAGTCACAGATCACGGTCTCTCTCTTTCAATTTTAGAGTCTCTCACAGAGTCACAGTCTTTCTCTCTCTCAGCACGATCTTAACCGATAATTAACCGCTTAACTGCTTAATCGACCGATAATTAACAGCTTAACCGAATTAACCAAAAATTTCGGTTCGGTAGTCGAAATAGGCTCTACCGACACCGAATTAACCGATACCCAGCCCTAACTACCCTCAACCCCCCCGGGACGCAGGGGGCTCCTCTTTGCCTCCCACTTGCAATTGTAGGGTTCAAGTGTTCTTTGCATATCTACAGATTCCGTCACCAGTGATGTAGTTGAAGGCAGATTAGTATCTGTAACAATTATTTATCCAAATTGCTAATAATTTGAACAATTATTATGAAAGAGACCATATTGAATCTACTTGTTCAGGTAAATAACCAAATAGCTCAAATTTTATTCGAATCGATATTTACACAATTATTTATTTAAGTTGCTAATAATTTGAATAATTATTATGAAAGAGTTCATATTAAATTCACTTCTTCGGCTAGATGAGTGAATAACTAAAATTTTATTTGAACAAGTGACTCCGCATTAACTGTCTCAGTAATGATGCCCAGATTAGTCGATTACAATCCGTTGAAGGTTCTGTCCGTTGGGCTCCTACAACAAAAGTAGTCATTTTTTCGGCCTGGGCTTAGGCCCATTTTCAAAGTCTCTCGTTTTTCTTTCAGATTTCTTTTCTACTTTTTTAGAACTGCTTCCTACTGAAATTTTGATAGCAGTGAACATCTCATCTTATAAATAAAAAAAAATAATAATAAAAATAAAAACCTTTAAACCTACCTTTGTGCATGGAGACATATAGAATGAAAATATTTATTCGTTAAAGAATGTTTTTCATTGAAAGTTCATATGTGATTAGAATTGACATGAAATTTTTCATGATAAAGTCGGTAAAAAGAAAAATTAAACAATTAAAGCATCAATATATTCAATTTGTGAAACTTTTGTTTCTTATAATATCTCAAAGCCCATAAACCCAAAAGTTTTCATTTGTGCTCCTAAAAAAGGTTTTTCAATAATTAAATTGGAAAAAAACTTGAGCTTTGAAGAAATTTATATTTTGAAGAAATTCCTTTTTTTTTTTTAAAAAAAAAAAAGTCTAGAATTATTCACCACTAAAAAGAAAAAAGAAAAAGAAAATACAAAAAAGACTATATATAAAGGAGAGTTTACACCCTAAAACAGAGCCTTAAACCCTAAGAAGCCATGAAGCGAAGTCTGCTAAAAAACGCTTCTCTCTGCGCTCGCAATGTTCTTCTCTCTCCATCAGCTTACAAGCCAAACCCTAGTCCCTCACTCGCCCCACTCGCCGCTTCGACTCACTTTCAAGTCGGACTCCACTCGTTCGAGCCTGTTTCATCCAATGAATCGAATTTGACAAAGATCCAGAAGAAGGTTTTCTCCTCCGATGTTGAAGACGTCAGTGACGAAGGTAAAAATTTGAACTTGGCTTCTGTTTGGTTGCTAGGAATCCCGAGGAAAATGAAGGAAAGAGAAAAATAAAAAAATCTGTTAATTTTGTAGTTTTAATGATTTCAAACTCGATATATTCCCTCTATTTTTTTTGTTGTTGAATGTTTTAGAAGTTATTATTCCTTGGGGGAAATCTGGGAATCTGTTGGGTTCTGTTACTTTTATGCTAATAGTCTATGAATTTTTTAAATGAATAATTCTTTGAAGGATCATAGAACTGCAAGGCAATACTTGCAATTTATTGTGAACTTTGTCTTGGAAGTCTAAAGATACTTGATTCCGCAGGTTTGAGATTTCTTGATCTTCATTTCTTTTTGAGAAATCTGAATATATGCAACTCCTTTTTTATTATATCACTAAAATTCTAATGATCTTAGTTTCGGTTTCACCAAAAATATAAAAATAGAATAAAATTTGTTTGGGTTGAAAGGTGACTTTTTTTTTTTAAAAAAAAAGAATCAGGGGTTTTTGGGGTTTATCATATGCATTTTAATAGTTGCGTCTTCCAAATAATCTGATTTGTTTTGCATTAATATGGGGTTTTTGGTCGGAGTATTTACGGTTTAATCATTGCTATACAAATGGTTTGGTATTTCAGAGCTGAAAAAGCGCATAGAAAGATTCTATGCCGGCGATGCAGAGGCAGTACCGTCGATATTTGAAGCGATTTTGAAGAGGAAATTGGCAGGTAAGCATGACGAGGCTGACAAGAAGGTGATTGAAGAAATTTGTGGGAAGAGGGCAGAGCCTCTGGACGATAGTGATGATGAGGATTTTGACTCCGACTCCGATGAAGAGTTTGATTCCAAGTTCGATGGCTCGGCGGATGATGAAGATTTTGATGAATCCTTTAATGCAAAGAAGAATGTCATGAAGAAAAATGCGAGGGATGAGTAATGTGCATAATGCAAGAGATGCTACAGGTGTTGATTTTGTCCCACAAGCATATTCTTGTACCATGTTCGAAAGTTCAATAACATCAGGTTGGTAGAATTGTTATGTTCTAAGGGCGATTTATTTGTCTGTTTGAACAATCAAAGTACAATGCTTGAAATTTGTGTTGCTGGTTAATTTAGAGTGGAGAAACTTCCTTTATATGTTTTCCTGCTTTTCAAGCTTCAAAACTCTTATATCTAAGACCTACTGCGATGGAGTATGATACTAGGGAAATGAATGTCTAGAATTTGTACTTGCTCTCCAACTGCAAGAGGTGCAAGCTGTTCTTGTTTGATGTTGGTTAATGCCACTTTTGGTTGATATCAGGTTAAGGGATTGGAGAAAATTCTTGATGACTCTCTATATTAGCAAACAATGGATTGGAACTAGAATGAAATCTAGTCAAAGGTTACCTACATTGTATAAGTGCACAACCGCAAAGTTAGAGAAGCGAAATCAACTGTTTATGCCCACGGGTTTCAGCTCGAATGGTCCACTTGTTTGGTTAATACTACGAGATCGGTTGTTCGAGTCTTCACTCAACTAATGCTCGATCTTTGTGGCTGCATTCCAAGTCCGACAATTTTGCAGTGATAATGACCGTAGGCCTCCGACTACAAAATTCAACCTCACCATAGCTACAATAACAGTCTATTTCCATTTTTTTTTTTAAGTTTTTTTTTATTTTCAAATGGGTATATATCCATGAATCGATCAGAATCATCCTCAACCCTCAGGCTCAGGATTTTTTTTTTTCCAATCTAATCCAGTTGATTGCAGTTTTCTTGTTTTTGTTGTTATTGCCATGGACTCCATTTCAAAGCTGTTTTGGTATTAGCCCCATGGCCTTCCTGGTTTCCGAGTCAAAATGAGCCTGCATGGACCGCCAGAGGGCCTGGACTTAAAGTTATTTCTTCGTCCTCCTCCGAAGGGATATGTCGCAGTGCGTGTGGGTTTCTTCGTAGCTGTAGCGGATGGGGCTAGTTCTAGCGGATGCTTGTCTCAATCCTAACCATTTCTAGGATGGTCGATTAGACATCTTCTGATCTTTTGCATTGTGCAAATTAGAATGTTCACCGCCTCGCAAAATGGCTCTCTTTGCCATCTTCGGTTGCATTCAGTGGTGGAGCCACACGGAGACCTCCAAAAAAGAAAAAATTACATGCCCAAAAAAATTTCCAACATGAAATTCTATCATTAGCCTAAAAAAAAGAAACAATTTTAATTAATTTTTTATTCTCAAACCGAAGCTAGCCCTGCAAAAATTTCAAAACAAAATTTTTATGGTGATTTGAGCCCGTCAAAAAAATATATATATAAAAGACTTATAAGAACATGGTTTTTGAAATAAAAAAGTTTATGAATTTTAAAGCTCAAAAACCCAAAAATGATACGCTAGCTACCATTTTTTTTTAAAAAAGAATCAATACGACGGCCTGGCTGTTCGAAAAAAAATAAAGTTATATAACCTCTCAAAACATGACATGACATATTTTAATATTTTTTTTGCCTACTCATTATTGTTCAAAGCTTCATTCCTTGGCTTTTCCTTTCCTTTTTTTTTGTTTTTTTTGTTTTTAATTTTCTTTTTCTCTTCGAACCCCGCTTTCTTCATTTTTTGGTTCTTGCAAGCAAAGAATGTAGGACTAAAGTTTGGAGGAGGCTAGGTATTCAATAAATTTTCTACCTCTAGTTTTAATATTCTTCTTCCTTTCTCTTCTTCTTCCCTTAATTAATCTCATTGTATTGTGTTATTTTTGTCAGTTTATAAATAGAGTTTAGCTACTTTAGATATTAGCATGTGACTATGTAAGTCTCCATGCAGGCAACACAAAACTTACTAAATTGTTAGGTTACCTAAGTGCTTTATTTTTTTGGCATCAACATATAATTAAGTGAAAGCAAATGCAAGGTCTTGTTCATTATGCTGAATTTTCTTTTTTTTTTTCTTTGTGCACAAATTTTTGTCAACTTAGCACAAGATTTTCATCAACTTATAGGAAGAATAAGTTATATAAGTTGCATGAGATAAAATAATTTACGAAAAAGAATTGAAATTGCAATTTCTCTACACATCTTAAATAAGCAATCTGCAGACAAAGTTCTAGTTTATAAACTTTGTTTTTCTTGCATTCTTAAATCCATCTATCGCTATTAGTAATTCTAAATACTCAACTCTCATTTTATTTTTATTTTATTAGATTAGTGTGATAGTATCTATTAATTCTTAAATTTTTTTCTTTTTTAAATAATGATGGATGCAAGAACTAATACGCACTACCACGTCAACTCAACAAAATGGAAGTAGAATAAAAGTTGAGTATATAAAATTCCAAGGGTAAATATGATCGCCTCCTGCTGCTAACTTTCGAGCTCTACATACCAAATTTACGTATGTTGAAGCCCATGAAGCAACGGATTCGTCAATACCGTCGTGCGGTGCATCATGGTAGCCCAATGGACTGCTTGTGCCTTTACTACTCGAGGAGAACACTTTGCTGACAATCTTTTGCCATGCTCTTAAACCTTGTCCCACATGACTCCTGGCAATGGTCGCCAAACAAGAATAAAAATCCACATTCTTCTTTTTTTTTTTTTTCTCTTAAGCATGAACAGTCTTTACTGTACATATATCATATTTTTTAGGGTTTGACTGTGGGCAGAGGTAACAATCTCGAAGTACTTGCAAAGAGAAGGGAAAGATAAGTACAAAAGTTTGTTGGAACGGACTTACTGAAAATAGTTCTAATACTTAAATTAGTATGACCGAGGTGAGTAGTATTAGAGAAAGAGAGAGAGAGTTCGAAAGGAGCCCGAAGTGTTTTTTTTACCTGTTATCCATTGCCTTTCATAGTTGATTTGTTGTGTACTGATTCGAGGCTATTCTGTTATGGCATTTCCTATGTCCCATGACTCCCTCAAAACCTAACTTTGTGTTGGATTCATATGTATCAATGCTGAAGTATTAAGAGATGAGATCGAGTGTGATGATCGATCAAAAATAGTTTTAATATTTAAGTTAGTATGACCGAGGTGAGTGGTATTAGAGAAAGAGAAAAAGAGAGTCTAAGAGAAGGAGCGAAAAGTTTCTTTTTTACTTGTTGTCCATTGCCTTTTATAGTCGATTTGTCTTAGTTGTTGGCTATGTGGCACGTACTGATTCGAGGTTATTCTGCTATAGCATTTCCTATGTCCCATGACTCCCTAAACCTAACTTCTTGTTGGAATCACATGGATCAATTTTGAAGTTCTAAGAGATGAGATCGAATGTGATGTTTTGTGGCTGTTTTTGGGTCTATCGATTCATGAGCTTGATATTTGGGTTGTTAAGTCCAACACATATAAATACAAAGATAAGTTCTAAAGTTAAAAATAAATTTGGATAAAGAAAAGTAAGGAAGAATAAAGATTAAACCAACAATTTCATAAAAAAGAAAAACCTATATATATATAAAATATTTATTTCTTCTCTCTTTTTCTTTTTCCCCAAAAACCCAAATTCACTCCATTGCAAATTGCAAAAATACAAAATGAGAGAATTGGTGAAAACCCCCCTTGAAGCCCAAAGAAAGCTTAAACCCTATAGACAGAGTGCGAGGAAGAGAAAGAAAGAGTGAGAGTCATCATGAAGCGCACTCTGCTCAGAAATGTCACTCTCTACACTCGCAATCTTCTCAGGAACCCAAACCCTAGTCCTTCCCTCGCCCCTCTCGCCGCCTTGACTCGGCCCCGACTCAGGTTCTTCTCGTCCGAGAACGACTCGTCCGGCGAAAACCCCAGCTCTGCTCCCGAGACAAGCTTGGCACAACCCCAGAAGAAGGATGCCCCCATTGCCGTCGAGGATGTTTCCGGTGAAAACCCTAGCTCTGCTCCGGAGACGAGGTTGGCACAAACCCAGAAGAAGGATGCCCTCATCGCCGTCGAGGATGTCAATAACAAAGGTAGAACGAAACTTGAGTCTTGCTCTGTTTGGTTGCTGAGAAATTTGAAGAAAAGCAAAACGAAAATCAAATTTTGATGCTCTTATTTGATTTTGAGTATTCATTTTGTTAGTCTCTTTAAGAGTTCCTCGGAAACATGAGAGGGTTAAGTATGTGAAATGGTTGAATTAGGCGCAGTGTAGTGTTGAGGTTCAAATGTGAATTTATTTTCCCCTCACCTTCAATTTCCTCAGGAAGAAAGAGATCCTTTCGTTTTTGCGCATGAATTATGTGGTGGAATGTGTAATTTTGTTTGAAGGAATCTGTGAATCTGTTTGATTTATTTGGTTTCTGGATCTGAACTGTTTGTGATTTAATGTATTAATTATATTCTTACTTGTTGTAGATTTTGTGCAAATGATAGACTCTTCAATTTAAATTTGTTTTTGATTATGGGCTTCAAGGTTTTCTGAAAACAATGTGGATTTGTGTTTTCGTTGTTGGGTTCTGAGATCAAGTTGAATTGTTTGAGATTTTATCTGTGAGTCTTTTGTCTTCAGAGCTGAAAGTGCGGATAGAGAACTACTTTAAAGGTGATGAGGAGGCACTTCCATCGATCCTTGAAGCGATTCTGCAGAGGAAGTTGACTGGAAAGCATGAGGAGACGGATGATGAGCTGATGGAAGAGTTGCGGATGAAGCCGCTAGATAATGTTAAGGACAAAGAATTTGAATCAGATTTTGAGGAAATGCATGAGACGGATGAGGAGATTGATGATTTGTACAATGCAAGGGACATAGTCACGAAGAAAATGGTTAAGGATGAGTTCTTCAACATGGATGACCGGAAGTGGGACGGGCTTGTTAAGGAAGCGATCCAGCACAAGGTCATGAAGGACACGAGGGAGTGTGAGGAGATTTTAGAGGATATGCTTAGATGGAACAGCCTCCTCCCAGGTATACCTTTTCTTATATCTCATTTGTTTTTGATTTATATGATTACTTTTTACTGGAAATGATATAGTTCCATGTTATGTTGTTTGTTTCTGACAATTGAGTAACCTTATTCACCACTGTAATTATTTCTCATTTAGTTTCTGAATCAGAGTATATTTTCCTTGCTGTCTTCCACGAATTAGTGCTTTTAAATACAATGGTTTTCAGATGTTTAGATACCTCTAAACTGTTGCTTAGAATCTTCTGTCTATACTTCAGTCTTGATTTCCTGTGCCTGACATTTGCAAATGAACCTTATAACACTATGATCTATTAATTTTAATTCTGCTTCTGAAATTGTAGGCTGATTGATTCAAGTCATAGCTCTCAAACTATCTAGTTGATTGCTAATGCTAGTATTTCTTAAAGAATGCCTAGTCTCATGAGGCTTATAGGCTGCTCTATCTGTTTTCTCATTTGCTTTATGAAGTTTTGTTAAAACATCTAAAGACTCAACCTTTGAGGTTCTTGTCTTGATTTCTGAGATGAAGTACAACTTCTAAAAAGGAGGTATCTCTCATTGTCTTCACGGATTATATTCATCTGAATAACCAAAAAGAGAGAGCTGAACTGGGATTCTCATTATGCACTTTCTCCTTGGTCTTGTTCTTCACTTTGCTTGCATAGAACCCAATGTGCGGTTATTTTACATTTGATCATTAAAATATTGATGAATTTTTTAGTAAGAATACACACTATGGGAAAGTGAGGAACAAGCCGAAGCATTAATTCTGTTATTATTTCAATCTTCGTCATCTATGGTTGGGATGTCAGTACTTAATCATTACATGTTGGAATTAAAATGGTGTGGACGTACTTATCAAAAAAATTATAATGGTGTGGACTATAATTTTGCTTAACAGTTTTAAATTACATTGGCAAGGAGGATAATCGCAGCAACCATGTTTTTCATAAAAATGGATGTCTGGCTGAAAAGCTAGTAATAGATGGGAAGTAAGATCTAGAGTATGGGTTTATCAGTAAGTCCTGTTACTCTTGCCCCTTGGTTTTGGCTTAGTTGGCAGTAGAGTGGGAATGGGGTAGTCTTAGGTTTAAATCTTAATGATAAAAATAAAAGAAGGAAGCCCTAACTATCATAAAGGAGAATATCACGTGGAATTTTTATTTTATATTTAGAAAGGTAAGGTAATTGGAACAAAATTTGTTGTAGTTAGTCTACAGTCAGTAGTGCGTTATTGGTCCATTGTTTAGCTTTGCCATTAGAATGCTGGTCTCTTGTTCTACTTTTTCCATATTCATGTTCTGATATAGACCAGTGCACCTGTAATAAACTTATGATGTAATAATTTTGATGGTGAAATAACATGATTTTAGTAAACTTTGAAATACTAATGGTTCAGAATCCATAATAAAAATCCATTACCGTATCAAGAATATGGAAATTTCATGTCTAATGACTGTACATATTTTGTTGGGCTACTTATCAAAAAAACATATTTTGTTGGGCATAAAAGAATTTGTATTTAACAATATGAGCTTTAGAGGTTTTGAAGAAATCCCTCTCTCCTTCAGGAAAGGAATAAAGTTAAGAGAGTTTTCAAGTCATGCCTTCGTTCAGAGTGACAGTGGGGCAGCTGATGTGTTATTGGGGGATCTTGACTTGTTATCATTATAGTCTCTACTGTATTGAAAATAGTTAAGAGTTTTGATCTGAATCTGTTTAGCAGGGTAATTTGACTCTGGTTATCACTTATTTTAGAAGGGTGGTTATTTGAGAAAGCTTTTCCTTGTAATTGGAATCATATTGCTTTCTGCAAGTAATTTTCCAGTTATTGAGAGAAGAATGCCTCTTATGAAATGTAAGATGTTTGCATGCCAAACCTTCAGCTTTTCTGCCTATAGACTGCTTAAACATGCATGTTTTTTCTTTTTTAGCAACATATGTTCTGTGATTAAATAGAGGTCATATCTTTCACTAATTCTGTCATTAAGAATTTCTTTGTTGTTTGCAAGGATGTATATCATAGCTAATCATTGTAACAATCAATATCATGATAATTACTTATTCTAAAGTAAACTGGCATCTGCTGAATATTTCTTTAAGGCTATGTTTTCTTCAGATGAGATAAAGAAAAAGGTGGAAGAGAGGTTCAATGAGCTAGGGGATATGTGTGAAAGAGGAGAGATTGAGCCTGAAGAAGCTTATGAGCTGTTTAAGAAGTTTGAGGATGAGATGGTCATGGAATGTACGACGATAATGGAAGCTGAGGAGCCCTCTCAGTTTGATGAGATTGCTGTGCCAGACAAGAAAAAGGACTTAGGCGCCCCACCTGGTGAGGGACCGATCCTTAGGTGGCAAACAAGGGTAGTCTTTGCTCCTGGTGGTGATGCATGGCACCCAAAAAACAGAAAAGTGAAAATGTCTGTTACTGTGAAAGAGCTTGGGCTTTCAAAGCATCAATTCCGTCGTCTTAGGGAACTGGTTGGAAAAAGATACCATCCAGGGAAAGATGAACTTACAATCATTAGTGAGAGGTAAGGTCAATGAACAAAAAAATGCCATCTCATTTCTTATCCAAAATAATTGGTTACTAATGCCTCATCATTCAACTTTTTATGGTCCTTAGCCCTACGCCGAAATCCTAGTAATCATGGTGTTTTATATGACTAAACTGAAAAAAGAAATTCTTGAATCTTCTCTATATTGTGGATATGGTCATGAGATGAGGCTTATGCATTTTACTCATCAACTAATCATTTTCTAATAAATACATTTGTTGCACTTGGAAGTCAAAAATGTTATTTTTCTAAAGTTTTTTTTTTCTTCATGTGTAATATTATATAAAAAGGCTAGATATAGTTTATTGCTCATTCTTCTAATCATTGCATTTTCTGCATTCCATGCGATAGGAGCAGTATTTTTGTAAGAAATTTTCTTCTAGGGAAAATGGAAAAGCTCTTCCCCCCCTTCTCTGTGGGGGGCAGGATGGGAAACGGGTTTGGAGTTGTATCTTCTTTTTATTTCTTATTTTTAATTTTTTTTATTATTATATATATATATATAAGTAAAGGAAATAATTGGAAGCGCAAGGGCGCAACCCAATCACACAAGAAAAACACCGAACAAATCAAGAACAAGAAAAAAAGAGAACAAAAATCTGCATATCTAGACACTGGGTTTGGAGTTGTATAAACCCAATAATGCTTTCAATCATTTTTTTTTTTCAAGCATTCCTTGGGATGAGCACTTTATGATATATGTGTATTTTTCTTTTTCTGGCTGAAGGTTTGAACATCGTGAGGAAAACAGAAAGGATTGCCTTAGGACTCTCTATTCCCTCATTGAGGAATCTGGGAAAGCAAGGAAGCTGGTTGAGGACGCTCGAGCTTCATATGTCAAGGATAGACTTAGATCTAATCCTGCATTTATGGAGAGATTGCGTGCCAAGACCATGAGACTACGAGAATCTGACTCAGTGTCTGCTTGAAAATTTGATTAGCAACAGCTGGCTCTTGGATAAATAAAATTCCTGGTTGGTTTTATGATTCCTTGCTATTTGCTTGCTTTTCTTGATTGGTGATTGCCCCATGATAATTTTTATTGCATTCAAGTTTTTTCTCACAAATTTAAGGGCAAAACAATGTTCCTTCCTCTGCAGATATCATGCATTTTGTTAGTTGCTGATTTATGTTCCTGGTGCTGAAAATGCCACTTGGATGCCATTGACTTTCAAAGTTATACCCAGATCTTTCAATGAGTTAGAGATTAATAACATCACTGACAATTGCCGATTACCCAGTATTTTGTTGGCTTAAATGGGCAGCCTGATTTCTCTGTTTCTGTTTCTAAAGAAGGAACCTTTTTGTGGTTCAATCGCTGTCAATTGCCGAATCAAGGGTATTAATCGGCATGCGGTTATCACACGAAACGATGCTAATCTTTCTGCAAAACAAAGTTATTCATTGACGTAAAACCGAAGTTACTCATCTTTTGTCTTCTTGTCAACATTTTGATTGATCTTCAGTGCAGCATGTTATCATAGGCCTTAGAACAGAATAACTAGGAAAGTATGCAAGGGTGCAGAACTTGTGACTGCTAAGCCAGCAAGAAGACTTGAAGATTTAATAGCCCTTGGTGCTAAGATTCGCTTAAAGAAAAAAGACTCTGGTACACTGGTCCCGGTAAAGAGGAATTTAGCATGCCAAAGTCATCCACGGCATATTCCATCTTATGTTGGAATTCCAAAAAGCAACATAAGTTTTAGAAGAACACGGAAAAAGGGAGGGGAGAAAATGGTAATAATAACTACTACTTGATAAGGTCTAAATAAAAAGATTTCTTCCTTCTAATGATCATCATTTTTGCAATATCTTCTTAATATTTAGATTTTTATCATTTATCTTCTCGAGGGTTACCCTCCGTGTACGAGTAACTTGGCATGATAAGACACATGTAAGAATAATGCTCATATTATCACAAATTAGTAATCTAATTTTAATATAAAGCCAAAATTAAGTTGGCACACTAATCAAAGCAAACATTATTTGAAAGTATAAAATGTCATTTTTTACTTTTATCTGTGATATATATGAAATATTCGGCTCAACAGTTTTACATGTAACCTGCAAGTAGGGGTGTTCGTCGGTTAAGTCGGTGTCGAAAATAGCATTTTCGCCTTTCGCCAAATCACAGTCGGTAAAGTCGGAAATTGTACCGACTTTACCGCATGTGGGCTTGTTTCGCCTATCGACATTACCGACTTTTGTCGGTAATGACGGTCGGAAATGTCGGTTAAATCGGGTCAAGTTTCTGGTTCGGCTGGGGTGGCCCATACACTTTTTGGGCTAATTTTTAGGTTATGGCCTTGCAGCCTATGCGTTTTTTGGGTCGAAAAATAGGGTTTTTAATATGGCCATTTTAAAAAATTATGGATATTTTCAAAATATAATATGACCCAATAATATAAAAACCTGTTTCAAATTTACATTCTCATAATTAACATTTACAAACCTATTAGGTCGGTCATTTACATTCTCATAGTAACATCATAAAATACTTTAAAAAAACTTTTATCAAAAAAAACTCTTACAAATGTGAATGTGGTACAACATGATTAGATTTATAAATTGCTGAATTTCTTCGATCCCAAGTTATATTGATTATGTTGGAGAATGTGAATGTCGGTTAAAGTCGGTAGGCGGTCGGTACAAAACCATTTTCGCCTACCGACCGACAAATGTCGGAAGAAATTTTTTTTCTTCCGCCTACCGACCGCCAATGGGCGGTAGGCGGTTGAAGACGGTCGAAACTCGGTCGGTACACGGTCGGTACGCGGTAGACGGTGAACTTGCACACCCCTACCTGCAAGACTGCTGTTAAGTTTCTATCCAACAGTGAAAACCAGAAAGCTGCAAGGTTGTTGTTACGTTTCTATCCAACAGTGAAAACTACATGTGGTTGACGCTATCCTAAGAATATTTTTTTTTAATTATTATTAATTTTTTAAAGTCTACCAACTCTCTTAAATTATTACTTAATTAACAATATTTTTTCTAAATTTTAGACTGCGACAATGTCATGCCCAACTATAAAAAGTTATTAATGTCTCATCAATGATAAAAATTCCTTTAATAAAATAAAAAAAAAAATCTTAACAAATTAAATACTAATAAAAAAAATAAAAAGGAGGTAACCACTCGTTTTAGACAAATGAGCCACCTCCTTGGAAGAAATAAGGATGGCCGAACCAGTCCTATGGCTGGCCACACCAAAATGGCTGAGGGGTACCTTTTTTTATATATATTTTTTTTCTTTCTGTTTTCCGCGAATTTATAACGCGAACTTTTTCCTTATTTTTGGTTAAAACTTTCCTTTCTTAGGAACTTTTTGTGTCTTTAATATGTACAGCACATGTCAAACAACATTCGGCAGAATGGAAAGGGAGGTCCTCCTTCGAGATGAAGCAAAGGCAGTATACCTTGAAAGAAGAACAAGGGCTAAGGCTGCTTCCTCTTCATCCTCCTCTTGTTCCTGTTCCTCTCGGGATCCGAGATGTTTTGATAAGTCGACGGAGTGTGTCTGCAGTGCCTGCTTACTCTGTGTTTGTTGCCCTCTAGCCGTCGTGTGGGGTTGCTTCAAACTTCCATGCAAGATAGGATGGCGCGCTGCAAAAAAAGCAAGGCACTGGGCCTGTTGCGGATCAGAGATGAGAGATTTCGCAGCATATTCTACATTTTCTGACAGCGATTCAGATAGCCTGCCAAGCAAAAAGCATACGTGCTCTAAGACTCTGGCTGGTCCAAAGAAGATTGTAACAAAGAGGGCTAACAAAGAGGGCTAATTTTTATGTTTTCAATTTATGATCTTGTTGCCTGCTTTTTATCATTCTTTTCTTGATGTTGATCATCGTGTAATCTTGTTGCGTGCGTTTTCATCTGCATATCTTGGTGCACGCCAGATGTTCGAAAGAATGCGAAAGAGGCTTTCAAGTTTCAACAAGCTCACCTTATAACAATCTACCCACGTGTGGAGGACATTGCGGTTTCCTTAGAAAACCATGACCATCATGTTTTGAATGCGACTGCAACATGTAAGTTTCTGAATTTAATTGTAATCCCGACCCAATTTAGGATTTGTAGGAGATGGATGAGCTAATGACATAAATGTCCATCCTATGATGATGGTGATGGTTCAAAAATGTAGGAAACCGGTCTGAAATCTGTCATTTGAAGTCTACTGCAAATATCACCCGACAAGTACCCAGAGTCCCAGACTAAAGATCTTTATACATATTTTTCTACAACAAAAATAGCAAAAAAAAAAAAAAGAGTAAAATTTCTAAACATAAAAAGAGACTGATTTTTTTATTTTATTTTATTTTTTTATTGCCTGCAATTCATGAAAAGAGTTCCTACAGATGTTTTCATGAAACAAATAAGAAAGTATAAAACCCCCAAGTCCAAAAAAAAAAAAATTGTTAAATACGAAGAAAGCCAGAAGAATATGATACCGCTAAAATTACGACTTATCAGGTGAAAGTATTTGTGTGTGTGAGAGAGAGAGCACTTGGGGAAAATGAAAGATTCGGATTCAATTGTAGCAGAGGAATCCAAATCGGGAGCTTTATTCTATGCAGTAAAAGCAATGGATTCTCAATGAAAGCAAGAAGCGTAAAAATATTAGAGAAATTTGGTAAAAACTCCCTGAGTTTTTGTGGAATTTTTCACGTTTTGCACTTCACTCCTTCCATCCAAAATTGCTTAACGTTGATTGATGAATTACTGTCACGTAATAAATTTTGACAAGTCATACACCACATACTAAAAATAAAAATAACAATAAAATAAAATAAAGGGGGAAGTGGCTACCTAGCAGTGATGTGGCTCGCGCAGCAACTCCTATTGAGGGATGGATTGCGCAGCCATCCTAACAAAGGGGTGGCCACTTTAACCACCCCTCAATTGGGGGTGATTGTGTGAGTCCCCCCTCAGTTTGGGGTGGTAGCACGCAAGCTACACCCTCTATTTACGATGGTTGCGTGAGCAACCTCTTTTACTTGGGGCAGTTGCGAGCCACCTCTTAGACGAAGGTGGCCGCGCAAGCCCTGCTCCCCCCTTTCAATTTGGGGTGGCTCCACTATTCTTTCTATTTTTTTATTTTTTTTGTTAGATTTCTATTTAAAAAAAAAAAGCAAAAAATTATTTTTAATTGATGTGATAAAACTGCTTACATGAAATTAACCCCATTATAGCCATGTAAACAATTTTGGACTCAAGGAGTGAAGTGAAAAACACGAAAAAGTTAAGGAGTTAAAGTCGGATTTAAAGCCACAAATTTATTTCAAGGATTATTTTTCCAGAAATAGATTAGTGGCGCACACAAGGAACGACAACTGCTTCTAGCGGCGCATGCGTGGCAGTAAAAACTTAATATCAATATCAAAGTGAAAATGGAGTCTCAAGGAAGTGGCCAGTGTTCTGTGTGAGTAGAAAAACAGCAAAGGATGCTTATATTAAGAGACTCGAGCACAAGGAGTGGGGCAGAGATTGCTAGAGGCCATATAAATGTGGCTTTAAAACCGTATTAAATTGAAATATATAATATGAAAGAGCATAAGCAAAGTGAGGAAAGTGACAAGGAGATTTGAGGTGATTCAATGCCCATTAAGGCTACAAGATGACTTGGTTTGATAGTACAGTGATAATACCTAATTACACGCCATATGAATGCACAATATAATTAAGGAATATAAATTATGTGATAATAATCGAGTTTGATATTATGACATTATTAGATTTGATATCATCTAATACAGCAATAATATTACTTTGGATTTTAACTTCTTCCTCAAACTCAAGTTGTGGAAAGAAAATTAATTGGTAATTTTTTTTATAAAAAAAAAAAAACAAAAACAAAACAACTTAGTTGATCCAGTGGGTTAACTCATAACTTTGTGAGTCGACTCTTTATTGACTAACAGTGGTCGGTTAGAGTAGCTACAACATTTATTGACGGTAACCAGAGACGGTGGCCGACAACAATGGTTAGCAACAGTGAACTAGATCGATGATGGGCCGGTGAATTAGGCTAATGGTCGGCCGGTGGAGGAATTACTCTGTAGGCTGGACTTCGTGGCGCGTAAAAGTTGAACTGGGCTGTGGCAAAGTGCAATAGATTGGGCGCGTGAGGCGAGGGTACCTTTTGGCGCGAGGGATACATAGTATTCACTTGCACAAGAACACAACGGTGTGTGGGAGTGCGTGGCTGCTCGTGAGCCACTTCAGGTGACGTGTGAGTGGTTGGAATTGCTTATTTTTACTGGCATAATGTAGACTGAGACGAGTAGATCTCTGAACATTATTGTTGAATTTTTTCCGTTGAATAGCATGGTTATTGATTGTATATGGATGTAGAAATTAATAATGTAGGGGGATGTATAAGTGGTTGTGGTTGCGATTATTCCTTCTTATGGACGGAACTTGAAACTGTAATTGATATGACCAAAGCATGAATGAGTAATATATTAAGATAAAAAGGCCAAAGCATGAACAATAAATATATTAAGATAAGAGGGCCAAAAAATGAACAAAGCTAGTCCGCATATATTAGAGCATTCCTAATGGCCTCAACAAAGTAGTTTTTTGGCTACTTTGTTGAGGCAATTTAACCAAAATGGCAAAATAAACCCTCTAGTGGACTCAAAAATTTGGTCCAAAAATTATGATGAGTGTACAGTACACTCATCAAACCTTTAAAATAATTTACTTTCTCTCTCTCACTTTTTTTCTTTTCTTTTTTCCTCTTTCTATTTTTTCCCACGCACCCTGTTCGTCCCCATTTTCTTTTTCTTCCTTCCTTCATTCCTTCCTCTCCCATTTCTTCTTTTTTTTTTCCCACACAGTCACGCACCCTGTTCTTCTCCATTTTCTTTTTCTTTCTTCCTTCCGTCCTTCCTCTCCCATTTCTTTTTTTTTTTCCACGCACCCTGTTCTTGCCCATTTTCTTTTTCTTTCTTCCTTCCTTCCTCTCTCATTTCTTCTTTTTTTTCCCACGCACCTAGTCTTCCCCATTTTCTTTTTCTTTCTTTCTTCCTTCCTTCCTTCCTCTCCCATTTCTTTGTTGTGCTTGGTAGATTTTGGGTTTGATGAATGATGGAGACGAGAGGAAGAGAAGAAACTCGGGAGAGAAAATGAGTTTCTAAAAATAAAAAATAAAAAAAAAATATTTAAATAGAATAGTGATAGTGGGTAGTTAATTTGTTGAGGCTGCTAGGAATGCTTTAAAAAAGTTAATGGCTAAAATACTGAAAAGTGGTTTTTAGATAATTTGGCTAGTAAAATTTGCTGAGGCTACTTGGAATGCTCTTAGAATGACTCTGGGAAGGATATAGAGTAGATGCCCAAGCATTACTCTTTACTTATCATATAGAGCTGGACTTGGAGTAAAGATCAAATGTAATGAGACTAAACATAATTGATTAATAAAAAAATCATACCTATAGAGTTTAGATCTATTTCTTCCCGTGTATAGTATTCTTCAAAATAAAAACTCAGCATAATAATACTAGAATTTTAAATCTAATAATAAACAAGAAAATACGTTTTATAATTAATTAATAAATAAAATATTGGAAAACCGTACCTAAAAATTGTTGTTATGTTTTGAAAAAAGGTGAGATTGTAAGAGTCACGATGTTATTTGTATAGAGTTTAGGACCATATTTTTTTCTAACCTATTTGGGACTGAGAGGCTAGGACTAGAGTCATATAGTTGGACTTTTTAATGGCCAGGGGCCAAAAAAAAAATTATTTAGCCCAAGAATATAATATAAGACAAATTTCGAATGAATCTTGCAAAAGTGAGGGGAGGCCATGGTCCATGCCGATCCCTCTAGGCCCGTCTCTGTTCCCTCCTGACTACAACCGTAATCACTTTAGACTGTTATCATTTTTAAATAACTACGGTTATTGAAGGCTGATTATTAATCTCTAACCGCTTTTCAAATAATGGACCTTTTAAGTCTCTTTTAGTGTTTTGAACATTTTTTTGGCCTCATTTTTAGGACCTATAAGCTCATGTTTTTTGTTATATAGCCTAGAAATATCAAATTCATATCTAATATATGGTTATTTTTTATATGTTGCTATGATTAGAGAAATATCAGGACCTCAATCTCCAAGAGGAATTGATTTTCTGTACAATCGATTAATAGTTGGACCATTCCTAGTCCCTACATCTATTAAATAATATTTATAAGTATAAATATATATAACGAATAATAAAGACAAAAAAATCACAAATTGTACAAAAGATGTTTCAGCTAAGGGTTTTACTCAATGGCAATGGTAGATGCAGCGAACTTGAAGAGAAATAATAAGAAGAAAAAGAAACCCTCAGTCTCAAAGACTCAAACCCTATATGTAGGGCTGTAATCGAATCGAGCTAAGCCGAGCTTTATAATTTCAAAACTGGCTCGTTTATAAGAATATATATTCGAGTCGAGCTCAAGTTGGAGTCGAGTTATAAAATGTGTGTTCAAGCTCGGCTCGTTAGAAGCTCGAGCCCGTTGATAATGCTATTCGAGCTAAGCCGGGTACTCGATCGAGCCTCGAACTAGGCTATTAATTTTTTAATGTATGCTTCAAGCGAAGTTTTAAGTTCTAGTTTTGTGAACAACCTCTATACATTTTATCTAAAATATAAATATATAATATATAACTATTAAAATATATAACTATATAAGGCATATTATACAATATAGTATATAACTATAGTCTATAACTATAGAGTATAAACTATAGTATATGTATAATGTGAGCAAATAGTAAGTCTAGTCTACTATATATAACTAATTAACTATATTTTAAGTATGGTATATAACTATTGTTAACCATGTACGATGTGTCATATATATAGTTATATAGTTATATATTAACTATTCAATATATTTATATTGTTATATACAAACTATATATTAATAACTTAATATGTTAGTTTATGAACTAACAAGTTAATATGTTAATAATATATATACATACACACATTGATACATACATTCATAATAATAGTACTACATATCAAATTATTATAATTAATATGTAATACTATATTTACATAATTAGTATAGTTAGTTACTTAGGAATTAACTATATATATATATCAAAGTGACGTATATACTATAGGTAACTATTTAATTTTACTTGCATAGTTCATTTCTTAGTAATATTAAGTTAATTAATATATATTAACCAATTAAGCTCGCGAGCCCTAAATAAGTCGGGGAGCCGGTCCGATCGAGCCTTAAGGCTCACAAGCCTGTAACAAGTTTCATCGAGCGAGTCAGGTATGTATCATTTATTAATTAAGCGAGTTTCTACAGTAACGAGTGGGTTTCTATAATACAGAGCTCGAGCTTGGATCGAGTTTTACTGAGCGGGTATCAAGTAGACTGTCAAACGGACTGATTTATTTACAGCCCTACCTATACGACATACGCATTACGCATGGTTTTACTTTTAGCAAAACTAACATAGGTTTTTATTATTATTATTTTTACTATATGAAATATATAATATATATTATAAAACCCGTTAAGGGTTCCTGGTTATTAACCACTTTCGTCAATTTCTATAATTGTTAATCGCAACCGACTTAGGCGGTTATTTGTATTTATGTTGCTGTTAGCAGTTAATAACCGTTCCGTTTGTATTTTAACACTTCGGTTAACTGGTAAATGACTTAATGATTCATCTCACAGCCTTAACCCATAGGGGCTAAAACTCAAGGATCCCATACTCTTCAAAGAGAGTCTGCAACGGAAGACTTGTCGACTCGTCACTTGCATATAGAGATAGAAACTAATTTAATCCACAATCACAACGGTAATACTAGAGTAAAACTAAAATATCATAATATAGAGAGAAGATGCCTCCAAAAGTACAATCAGTGACTAGTCATCAAAACACCATAAATATTACATATCAATATTAAAGAGTTATGATCAAGAAAAAGAGGCCTAAGGCCTAGTCTTCAGGAGGTAAAGTATGAAGAAAATCTCCATCATGTCCCTACAAGTGTCTCCATCTCTATCCCACATATCCTTTAACTAGATCGGGAAAAAACTCTTCAAAGATGGTCATAAGAATGTCTCTCAAACAGACCTGTCGCCTTTCCACATCCATCCTCGACTAAGCTATCGATAAAACAATACATATTTTACAGGTGGAAAAGATACAAGTGTAACTCCACGACTTACTGAGTAATAATATACATGTTATATAGGTTATCATTTAGTGAACTCAATTTATAAATTGCAAGCAGTATAATATCGTTAATTGAATAAAACAATGTCATGAAAATGCAATATATATATGCAGTACATGATATATTTAGAGAGCATGTCATATGTTAATAATATAATCTACCCGAGACATTAACCTCATCTCAGTAGGGTTTTCATATTCTCGCATCTAGTACAACTTTAGTAACCCAGATATCGTACAAACATACCGTCTTTTACTAGCAGTTCGACCTCGGGTGGCCTACGCTATTAGCAAAGCTGTAATCGTGATCCTAATCAAATACTGGTGCTTTACTCACAAATAACCACTTATGGATCCAAGCCCAAACATAACAATAAATCATTTGACCATAGGGTTAACCTGTAATAATAGTAGCCTATGGCCATTTTTTCACACAAGACGGTATACCACATCATACGATGCAAATTTAATCTTTCACTGTCTTTTATATGAACGAATTTATAAACTCATCATTTTCATTATCATATTATTCACAATCATTTTTCGTAAAATGGAGTTTGTAATAATCAAAAGTTCATATTTCATGTGAGTTGTAATCATGCATGTTTTATACATAAAATAATCATGTTATGCAAAAAAAGAAAAAATAACAATAACAAGTATCCGTGTGAGGTTTACTCACCTACGTCGTGATTTTCCACCGAGTAAATCTCTTGACAGCCCGAAAAGTCCAAGTCTATGAAAAGACCTTGTATTAGTCCTACACTTAAGCTAAAACAAATTCTAGGTCTTGAAACTAACCAAAATGGACTTACTGCCCAATCATCGAACGTTCGATCAGAGAGGTCAAATGTTCTATGCCCGAGTTTCGAATGTTCGGCCTTAGTCAGAAACTCATTCTGGACCAGAACTCCGACCAAACTTGATTCCAACACACTCTAGGGCTCCTTTCATGGTCTCTTATACAACAAAGGACCTTAATAACCTTCCCATGCAGGACTTGGTACGTTAAACCACTAACAAATCATTAACCTATCATTAAAAACAATCTAATATTCTTATTAAAACGAGTTAGGCAAAGTATGTTATCTCATTGGAGAGTGAGGAACCAATAATCCATTCTTCATCTTCAAACTCTCTCTCTCACATGCACACAAGGAGTAACTGAGCTATCTGGGTGAAAATGTGCTGAATGAGAAGGGGGTAGGAGTATTTATAGGGGAGAACTTGTGTGGGTAAAGACTAAAGGATATTTTCAATTCTTGTGCACATCAATGTTTAGTATACTTTTACCCAACGATTCTAGGATATTCATTGAACGTTTGGTATACTATCTCGAACGTTTAAGTACGGCCTGATACACATGTTGAACTGTAATACCCCAAATATTTATTTATTGAATAAATAAATATTAATTCTGAAGGTAGGTGTGAATGTGACTTTTATTGAGGGAATAATTATTTTGGAAAGATTCCAAGGAATAAACTAATATTTTATGGAGATAGATTTTAGTTGGTGATATTAATCCATAATACTTGGATTTACTATTAAGGAGTTATTGTGAGATCTGATTTTCATTAAGAATGATTTAAAGTACTATTAGATTTAATTTGGAATAAGAGAGAGAGCTTTTTAGAAATTTATTCTGCATTATCAAGGATCGATAATGGTAATAAGACAATAATGACATTCTTGAAGTTTAAGAACTTATTTTGGAGCCTTGGGCATCCATAGAACATTTGAAGGATTCCATGGAACGTTTGATGGCAAGAATTAAACGTTCGATCCGTATTGTAGTGCGCTGTTCACGTGAGATTTCTTGATCAGTGTGCATGTCAGATCGTATCAAACATTCGATGCTTTTATCAGATGTTTGATGGAAACCCTAGAACCGTTGGGTAATAGTACAATCAAACGTTCGATGAACTTAAAAATTCAGCAGTCCTTAACCAGATGCTCTAGCTCTATAAATAAGACTCCCACCCTTCCATTTCATTGTGCACCTTAGATTTGGAGTTCAGAGAAAGTTTGTGAGTGTGTGAGGAGGAGTGTTTGGAGAAGGAGAAGGCTTTTGAGCTTTGGAGGTATCTATCTTAGCCTAGTTTGTTTCTTTGTTGTTACCTTGCTTATTTATTGTTATATCTTAATTTCTGAGTTGTTTAGTATAAGCTTGATCATTTGGAGTTTTAGTTGGTTGTTGTAGGTTTAGGTTGTTTTGAGGTGATTTAAGGAGTTTGATATCTCAAACCTTATTTTTGGAGTATGAGATCCCTTATTTTCGTTGGTTAGACCTTTAAGAGACCTTAGGAGGAGTTAGAAACTAGAAAGGACCGAGATGTGGCTTATAATGAGTTTTTGGACCTCATCAAACGTTCGATGTGCGGGTGTGGAACGTTCGACCCTCCTGGTCAAGCGTTCGATGCTCGGACAGAATGTCTTTTTGGGTTATTGGAGGCCTAGGACTTGTTTAGCTTAAGGCATAAGACTAATGGTAAAATTGTTTCTTAGATTCGGAAGTCAGAGACTGCGTGGAAGAGTATTTGGTTGATCCATACGACATAAGTAAGTAAAACTCGCATGGATACTTGTTATTGTTATACTTTTATGCATAGCATGATTATTTTGATGTACAACACTTGCATGTTTACAACTCTAATGAAATGCCTATTTATTCTCAACTGTGAACTCCATTTGTGAAAATGGTTGTGATTAACAAAGATAATGAAATGATAAGTTATGAAGAGCATGCATATAAAAGACACAAAGATTAATGTACATCGTATGACATGGTTACATCGTCTTATAACAGAATAATGGCCATGGGTTTGCTATTATTACAAGTAAACCCTATGGTCCAGTTATTTATTATCGTGTGTGTGCCTTGGATTAATTGGTTAGAGTCTTGTGACAGCGCACCATTCTTTGAGTGAGTCACTAGTTACGGCTTTGCTAGTTAGTGTGGGTTACCTGAGGTCGGACTTGGTCAGATTGCTAGTATAAAACAATATGTTTGTGCAATGTCTGAGGCACCAGGGTTGTACCAGAAGTCCTTTGGGATGCGCAAACCTTGTCGAGAGAGGGTTAATGTCTCGGGTAGACCATACTGTTAACATATCACATTTTCTTCAAATATATCATGTATTATATAAATATATTGCATTGTCATGACATGTTTATACCATAATTGAGATTATCAATGCATGTGTTTTATAAACTAAGTTCACAAATGATAACCTGTATAACATATAGATTATTACTCACTAGTCATGGACTTATGCTTGTATCATTTTCACTTGTAAAACATGTGTTGTTTTATAGTTGTACTACCTTTAGATGTCGGATTTAAGATGGACCTTGAGGCAAATGCAGACGTTGGATGTAGGAATATATATTGATTTGATTTATGCTCGAGGACTCACTACAGGACTTCAAAGGTTGCTCATGGTAATCATTATGTTTGGGTGATGTTGTAGACTTAGAGTTTTAAGTCATAACTATGTATTAAGGCTTAGTTGGATCCTTTTTTCAGTGATGTTATGTATAGTATTTAATCAGTTTATATAATGATTTTTAGTAGACGCTCTGGTTGTAATTATTAGTGACTGTAGAAATCTAAGTATTCCGCTGTGTAGTATTCTCTTTTGAGGAGTAGAAATCTCTGAGTCTTATTCCTGGTGGAATATGACTGGGAGACGAACCATGAAATTAATTACCAGTTAATTATTTTCTCGGGACGTTACATAAACGTGTGACCTGCTGTGAATAGTGGTGAATAGTGCAATGCAAGAAATCGAATGTTCGGGTGTACTGTCGAACATTCTCTGTTCACATTGGACGTTTGGCCTACGCTGCTTGAACGTTTAATAGGCCGAAAATCCAAAAATACTCATAACTTTCCCCCTAATTCTTAGTAAGGCTTTTACCTAACCTGTTTAGTTCTTTGTGGGCATTACATGTATACCCCTAGGTTCGTGTGAGTAATAATAAGTGTGGATTTTGTTAGTTTTTTTTTATTTTCTGGACTCGAAGATTTAACTTCATGAAAATGGTTATATGCTCTTTGATATGATTTAGATAACAATCAATTCTTTTTTAATTTATTAACCATCTCCTTTCTCTTTAAAGCTTTGGTATAAGCAAGATTAAACAAACTAAATTTTTGGTAACTATTAAATCTTAAACAACCAAAAGAAGTAAAACTTTCTCTCCACGAAATACGACTTGTACTCCACGAAAGTAGCTGTGCTTCCCTCCTCCTCCTTCCCTCCCTCATGAAGCGTCCATCATCGGCGATCTTCCCCGCTTTCTCTTTATAGTTTTCTCTAGATCCTTTTGCCACTTGTTAGGCCTTATACCCATCGCCTCAGGCGATCTATCCATGTTCCTCAAAGACGAACCCATGTATAGACTAAGGGGGGCCCATGGCCCCCCTTGGTTTTTAAATTTCTTCTAGAAATTTTTACTAAGTCAAATATATATAAGCCTAAAAATTAGGCTTGGCTCCTACCAAAGATAAATTTGACTTCTCATTCATAATTTGGCCCATTGAGATGAGAAATTCTGGTTTAGTCCCTCTTAGCCCCTCCACCACCACCATTTCGTCTCCTCTAATCCGCCTCAATGCCTTGCCCTCCTGAAACTGCCTTGGTTTTCAAATTTAGCTTTTTCCAAGCCCGATCTGTGATCTGTAAGCTTTGCCCACCAATGCGCCTCACCATCGTCTTCACCGACCTCTCCACTCTCTGTTGCCGCCTTGAAAGCTTCCGCATGGCCTTCATGCGGCCATGCATCCCCGCCGGTGCTGCTGATTTTTGGATTGTTTTTTTCTATTACTTTCTTTATAATTGTAACGTCCCGACAAAATTATTTAACTGATAAATGACTTAGCGGTTCACCTCCCAACTTTAACCTTCTCCCGGTTAAAACTCAGAGATCATATATTCTCAAAGGTGAGAGTTTACAACGGAAGACTTGTCATTTATAACGAATAGAGATAGTAACTAATATCCACAAATAAAAGAATATCAGAATAGTTGAAAACATAACCATTAATATCATAAATACTGCTGTTCTCAAAAGGGTGGTCAAAGACCAGTAATCAAGATAACACAAATTACAACTTGAATATGACATAATATCAACAAAATCACAGCCTGGCCTTCACAACGTAAAGCATATAGATTATATCTATCATGTCGCGTCGGGGATCTCCTCTGGCTCACCACATCCTACTCAGCCACATTGGATCTAGCTCCTCAAAGATCACCCAGAGAATGTCCTTCCACTGGACCATACTCCTCGAATACTTTGTCATCATCTAAACTATCTATTAAGCAGCATAAGATCATAGGTGAAAAAAAATACAAGAGTAAGTTCACAACTTAGTGAGTAATAATGCACATGTCATACATGTTACCATTTTTTGAATTCAGTTTATAAATCACAAGCATTTATATTCTCAATCATGGCATAAACATTGTATGACAATGCAGTATATTTATATAATACATAATTTAATCAAGAACGTGTGATATGTTAACAATATGGTCTACCCGAGACATTACCCTCTTTCAGCAAGGTTTGCGCGTCCCAATAGATTTCTGGTACAATTTCGGTGCCCCAGACATTGCACAAACATAGTCTTATACTTGCAGTCCAACCTCGGGTAGCTCACCCTAACTAGCAAAGTCATAAATGTGACCTCACTCGAAGAATGATGCACTGGTCACAAATCCTTAACCATTGGATCCAAGGCCTACATCATAAAAGAAATATTTAATCATAGAATCAACTTGTAATAATAGTAAGCTCATGATCGTTCTATTGCATGTACCGGTGTATCATGTGATACGATGCAAATTAATCTTTTGTGTCTTTTATATGCATGCTTTTCACAACTCATCATTTCAATATCTTTGTTAATCACAACTGTTTTCACAAATGGAGTTCACAGTTGAGTATAAATAAACAATTCATTAGAGTTGTAAACATGTAGGATTTGTACATCAAAATAGTTATACTATGCAAAACATAACAATAACAAGTATCCGTATAAAGTTTTACTCACTTGAGTTGTAGAGATCAACTAAATAATCTTCCACGTAGTCTCTGACTTCGAATCTGAGAAAATATCTTATCGTTAATCTTATGCGTTGAGCTAAATAAGTCCTAGGCATCTAATAACCCAAAAATTATAGTATGTCCGAACATCGAACATTTGATTAAGAGGATCGAACGTTCTAAGCCTGAACATTGAACATTTGACTAGGAGGGTTGAACGTTTGATGTGATCTAGAAACTCGTTTTGGACCTCTTTTCTGAATTCTAACACCTCCGAAGGCCTTCCAAAAACAGGGTTTCTCACTTCAAAAACCAACAATAATAGACTCATGAAATAAGAGGTTTCTCACTTCAAAAACAGGGTTTGAGGTGTTAAACTCCTTAAATCAACAAAAAACCAACAAAAACCTTAAATGATCAAGCCTATTGCTAAACAACATAGAAGTTAAGACACAACAACTAACTAAATAAGGTAACAACAAGCAAATAACATAAGAACCAGTTAGGCTAGAATAGATACCTCCAAAGTGCAAAAACCTTCTCCTTTTCCAAACTCTCCTTCTCACCCACTCACAAAGTTCTTTGAGCTCTAAGTCGAGAGTGAATAGTAAAAAGGAAGGGTAGGGGTCCTATTTATAGGGCTGGAGCGTCTGGTTAAAGACTAATGAGTTCTTATGTCTATCGAACGTTCTATGGTACGATATCGAACGTTTGATGTACTATTACTTAACGATTCTAGGGTTTCTATCGAACGTTCCATAAAAGCATCGAACGTTTGGTACGGTTTGACACACACACTGAACGCATGACCTCGGGTGAACAGTGTGCTCAGTGCATCATGACACATATTGAATATTTGATACTTTCTTTTGAATGTTCTATGAAATCATCGAATGTTCTCCAAACGTTTAAGACTCCAAAACAAATCCTTAAACTTTTTAAGTCTTTGGAGCATTACAATAACTCCGTTTAGTGTTGTTGTTTTCTTTAGGTTTTAGTGTCCTTACCAATGTTTGTTGTTGTTTCCTTGTTGATGTTTGGAAAGGATTGAAGGACCTTTCGAGATTCATGCCCTTCTTGTTCTTCTTGATTGTGCCGTCCCTGGTACGCCTTGTCTTTTCACCTTAACTAATAGCCATTTTTATTGGTGTTTATGTGAATAATCCATAGGTTTGTGCCTTTCATTTGATGCATTCCCTTTTAATTTATGTTTACTTGCACTTACTGATTGTTTTAGGCTTATTGTTGGATTGCCGAACCCTTTGGCGTTGTTCTTGTTGATTGTTCGTTTTTGATGTGCTTAAAATAAATAAATAAATAAATAAGGGTAGTTTTGGTAACTTCCCACACACTCGGATTTTTCATATCCGAAGTGTTGGTTCATGTGCTTAACAACATTTTCTGTTTAAAATCACACGACGTTGTATTCAAGTAGTTGCAACAATTGAGCTAAATGTTAAAAAAAAAAAAAAAACCACTAGTAAATCAACGGCGGATATGAATCGCCCTTTCCACGTCAAAATGAAATGGCCAAAAAAAAGAGATAAAAAGTTATGTCAAGAATGGGATTTGAACCCATGCCCTTTCGGACCAGTACCTGAAACTGGCGCCTTAGACCAACTCGGCCATCTTGACTATATTGTCTGAAAGATATAAAAGGATGCATATATTCGGTATATTTTACTCCTTGTCCATATTACCCAGTATAGTCATCATTTTTTCATTTCCCAAAGACAATCGTATAATCTTTTGTCGTTTTCTTTTGATTATGGGAAAATGAGAAAAATCAACGCAGGAATCAATAGAGGAAGAACCAAAAAACACAAACTGGTGAGTAGAGTGGGGGAGAAGAGTCTAGAGAATACTTCCAGGAACGCTGTTGGAAGATGATTTTGGATACGGTCCACCTCTTGATTTTTACTCGGTAAATATCTCTAATAATAGAAGAGATGCGCCCATCGTCAATGTAAATTTGCTCTTTGCTTCCTTTTTCATGGTAAATAGGGGGAAAAAAAAAATCTTTATAAGCGACAGTATCTAAACTTGTGGAAATTCTATTGGAGGGACTTAATCGGAGAGTGAAGGCTTGTAAAAAAGTTAATTCCAGCTTACCCTTATGTCGGATCAGGTGGACTGGATCTGATGAGAACCAATTAGTCAAAATACAAGAAATAGATAATGGCTCGTTCGAGGGAGCCGTCACCTCCAATGACTACTTCGAGTGAGTCAAGACTCCTAAATACAGATAACTGTATCTCCAATAATAATATTCAACATAATTACTTTATTAATAGTTCATCCTTTTTATAGGAGAATAATAAGACGTTGATTACAATAAGAGGAATAGAAATATAAGTAGAAGTCTAACTAATCTTCTTATCCACAACTATGACCCACTGGGACAAATAAACTATAACCCTTAATAGGACTCTAACTCTTTTAGAGATTATAAAGGACTCAACTTAGAACTATGACAAGCATATTTCTTATTAAACTATAAGACTAATGGATATCTCCTTATTGGACTTAAGGACTGTGTCTCACGAACACATCATTCCTTCCCCTTTACATTTTCCTTGTCCTCAAGGAAAAAAATTCTAAAACTAAATTACTAGACAGTAAAAACAAATTACAAATAATAAATAAAAAACGGTCATGAGAATCTAACACAAGCTTCTTAATGTTTTTTTTTTTTTTTTGAACCAAACAAATGCTGTTTGTTTGCATCTTTAGCATGAGATCTGAGCCAAACAAAAGCTCGGCTCCTTATGTCTCTAGCACCACAGTAACTACAGCGAGACCAAAGGCGTGGAGGCAGTTGGGGCGCGATGTAGACCCGGTTGGCGCGACGGGGCTGATGGTGGTGGGGTTTGAGAGTGACTCTTCGGAGGTTGGCAATGATTATTGTGAGAGCTGGGTTGTGGGTCTTCAACTGGCGCGGTGGTGCTTCGGATTTGTGAGGCGGAGACACCGTGGTTCTTGTTGGACGCCAATGTGGATGGATTTTTGTTGCTTGTTGGTGGTTGAGGCGATGGTTTTGTTTATGACGTTGCTTGATGTGTTGCGAATTGGGTGTCGTAACTAGGGGCGTAGATTCTCTTGCATGAGAGGAGTGCGGTAGAGAAAAACTTTCAATTTTTCTCATATTCTCCTCCATCTTCTTGGTGAATTTTTCATCCCATGCGAGGAAGTCTAACCGCATCTTTTGTAGCCTTGCGTGTTGCTCTGCAAACAAGGAGATTTGGAAAGACATGGTGATGGATAGGCTTTGATACCAATTGATGAGAACCAATTAGTCAAAACACAGGAAATAGATAATGGCTCGTTGGAGGGAGCCGTCACCTCCAATGACTACTTCGAATGAGTCAGGACTTCTAAATACAGATAACTTTATCTCCAATAATAATATTCAACATAATTACTTTATTGATAGTTCATCCTTCTTATAAGAGAATAATAAGACGTTGATTACAATAAGAGGAATAGAAATATAAGTAGAAGTCTAACTAATCTTCTTATCCATGACTGACAAATAAACTATAACCCTTAATAGGACTCTAACTCTTTTAGAGATTGGAAAGGACTCAACTTAGAACTATGACAAGCATATTTCTTATTAAACTATAAGACTAATGGATATCTCCTTATTGAACTCAAGGACTGTGTCTCACGAACACATCAGGATCTCTTTTTTTTTTGAAAAGTCTATATACCCTATCAAACAACTACTTAATTGATAATATCTCTCCAAACTTTCAATTGTGACAATGTCCCTCTTCAAACTACCAAATAATTGTCAATGTCTCCAAAGAACAGCAAAAAGAACAAAAATAGCCCTACAAATTATTCAATAAGACAAAATACCTTATGAATTAAAAAAAAAAAATGTATTTTTTAAAGCGAAAATCTTTATAATTATTTTTTAAAAAAAGTTTGAATTTGGCCAATTGGGTGGTAGTGTTTTTTTTTTTTTTTTAAAAAAAATTATTCTTTGTTTTTGTTTTTGTTTTTTTGTAGCTCTTATGAATTCGAAAAACAAGAAGAAGAAAATAATAATTTTTAATTTTATTTAAAAAAATAATTTTTAAAAATGAAAATATTTATAATTTGTTCGTTTGTTTTTTTTTTTTTTTTTTTTTTTAAAAAAAATTTTGAATTGGGTCAATTGGGTGGTAGTTTTTTTTTAAATATTATTTTGTTTTTTTTAATATTATTTTATTTTATTATTTTGTTTTTTTTTCTAGAATTTTTTTTTTATTTTATTAAGGGTATTTTCGTCATTGGGGGGACGTTGACAATTGTTTGGTAGTTTCGAGGAGACATTGTCACAATTGAAAGTTTGGGGGCCATTGTCAATTGAGTGGTAGTTTGAGAATGTATGTGGATTTTTTTTTTTTTTAAGTATATTATATATGATACAATCATTATTATTTGATATTATTTAGTATTGTGGTAGAGTTTAATAAAGAGTATAATATCTTCTAATAAGAATGATATCTCTAATTGAGATTATTTCCTTATTAGAGTCAGAATCCAATCTTGGAAGTCAAGACCTTATTGGTCTCTTATGTAATCAATTCTTCTATTTAAAGGAGAAATAATCAATAATAAGGTATGCGTTGAATATTGTTTATAATACAGTTTATTGTGTTCTGGAGGTCAAAGCGTCATTGAAGTAGCCATTGAAAATCACGGTTCTCTTGAAGTAGCCGATTTATCTTTTTTATATTTTGTTACTAGTGTGTTCGAATAAAGTAGTATCAAAGCCAGGTTGATTGTTTTCTTAAGCAATCACCTATCTATGATGACCCAACAACAATGTGATGATAGGGTTCTTGTACTTTTGTATTAGGTACGCACTATCATGGAGGAGATGAGTGATGTGTACCACAAATTTGCCATAAGAACCTAATCTCAGTTGGCCGCAACCACCATCCCACAAAAGAAAACTCAAATATCTATACCCACCGTCACAAGCCCTCAAATCTGCCCCCAATCGTTGAAACCAAATTGCTCAATCATAAGACCCATAAACATCCATACCAATCTCCCAATTACTCAAGCCACAATCCAAACAAAAGAACCAAACACCCAAGCCCAAAAGAAAATCAATCAGAAAATTCCATACAAACCATGACCGCACAAGCCAATGCTAAAGCCCAATAAGATTCGCCATCATCGCCACGCATCCACGCCTCTAGAAGTCAGTTTTGTTACTAGTGCGAGAGAAAACACTAAAGGTGTCTTTGTCTGACTCATAAGGAGAAAGAAGAAGAAAAAAAAAAGTTTTCAGGGATTTAAGTTTGGTTTTTAATTTTTAAATTTTTTTCTTGGGGACAGGAAAGTTGTTAGGGGAAGGGAATGATATGATCATTATTATTTGATATTGTCCAGTATTTTAGTAGAGTTTAATAAAGAGTATAATATCTTCTAATAAGAGAGATATCTCTAATTTAGATTATTTCCTTATTAGAATCAGAGTCCAATCTTAGAAGTCAAGACCTAATTGATCTCTTATGTATTCAATTCTTCTATTTAAAGGAGAAATAATCAATAATAAGGTATGAGTTGAATATTGTTTAAAATACAGTTTACTGTATTTTGGAGGTCAAAGCTCCCTTGAAGTAGCCATTGGAGATCATGGCTCTCTTGAAGTAAATGATTTTTTTTTTTTTAATATTTTGTTACTAGTAGGTTCGCATCACCATAATATAAAGATGGGTTATAACGAAATTGGGGTGGGCTCTCAAACAACATATCCAAACAGAAAAAATAGTGACGGAAATGTAAACAGAAAATAGGCAATGGGTCCAATAATGATTCTAAAGAACCATAAAAGACTCGGATCTCTATATCTTGGGAAAAAACCAAGAAAGGGAAAGCGGCAAAATCATCAAAACATAGCACATAGATAAGGGCGTGACCGTCATGAGATCCTTCAATTCTACCTGAACCTCAAGAAGGGACAAAGACAGAAGCATGATCCTTGCAATACCCTTCAACCCTACACGTACCCTTGCTAGGTAAGGATAACAACCACCAAGAGGAGGTTGAGGGGGAGACACTACAGAACACAGAAAATGATCTGTCATCAAGGAGAACAAACTCTAGAAGTAAGAATCTCCACTAACAAATGTAACCATAAAAGACCAGGGTGATTCAAACCCACAAATAGCACACAAACGAAAATACAAAGCAAAGACAGAAAAAGTTAACATAAACACAACATAGGCTACAAAATACAGAAAAAAGAACATGAATAAAGTTTCAGCCCAAAAACAAGCAGCATCAAAGGCAATGTAGTGGCATGTGAAAACCACAAGCAGGTGCGTGACAACCACGATGATGAGCGTGAGGCAGCTACAGGTTGTAAGGAGGCCGGTGGAGATTATAGAGGGGTGTGTTGGTGGCGAGGTTGACCGATGATGACAGATTGAGCTTCAAAAAAATTCAAAACCGAGATCCAAGTCAGATCCAAATGGAGGAGGTGTTGCGGTGGCTGCAAGGACAAGAAACGATGACGGTGAAGGGGATGAGGTTGCGTTTTTGGGAGGATAAAAGATAAATCTCTCAAGGCAATGGATAAAGCCTCAAAAAGGGTAGATTGGGTTAGAAAAAGACCTAGCTAGAAGGAACCCGAAGGCAGCATCAAGAGAAGGAGAAGAGGGTGAAGAGAGAGGAAGGGGAGGGAAGAAACGAAGGGTGTTTTGCCCTTTTCCTCAAGGTTTATTTATTTATTTATTTATTTTTTTGTGTGCGCTCTATGCAGCACTAGAGAGAAACATGGGCGTGGCACTAGAGAGAAACAGGGATGTTTAGGTTTTTCAATGAAAAAAAAATGGTGGGTTGGATTTTGGGTCGTGTTGAAAAGTGCTTATTATGAATTAGCAATCTCTTTCTAACTAGAGAAAATGCAATCCTGCTGTGTGTCTTAACCTTTGGATGAGAAAAAATAAAAATAAAAAAGAAAACTTCACTTATCCCTCCAACAACCATGGCTTTTGCAATATTATCCTCCTAAAGTTTAAACGTTTGTAATGTGGGTGTTCAATGTATCAGCCCCTTTCAATCACCCCATATATTAGGATTTTTAGTTAAATCCTAATGGAGGAGGCCACACATGTAATGCTCTGCCTAGACATGTGGCATTAATTTCTTTAAAAGTAATAAAAGTAATTTACAAAACCCCAAACCTTTAAATATTTGTGAGAAAAGAATTCCAAACATATACTCAAAATATTTATACAACAAAACAAATGTTTTAAAGGAAATTAGGGTTCTCGAACGATCGAGACGTGACTTGAACAATTGATGATAGTTGTCACCAATCGTTTGGAATCCAAATTCGAAGTTAAAAAATAACTACATCGAACGATCGATGGTAGTCTAGAAGCATATTTTATTTTGGACACCTTAGCCCTTTTTCAACGTGCATAGAACCTATATATTCATTCTTTTTCGCCTCTTACTTCATTTTAGAAGCTCATTTGCTTCATTAAACACTAGAGAGAGAGAGAGAGAGAGAGAAAAGAGAAAGGTTGAATTTGGAGAATTTCTCCTCAAAGCTTGGAGAAGCTCCTACCATCGTGGTAAGAAGCTAATCTCAACCTCTAAGCTTTTTTTTTAAGCATGATTTATTTTTGTACAACTCATATTTTAACAAGCTCAACCATTTTTATAACTACATGATGTTAAAGTTGATATTTTTATTTTAAGAGAGGAAAAATCCATGCAGGAAAGTTATAGAATTAAAGATCTAATTTACTTACTACATAAACAATGTTCAAATACACATCACACTACGTTTTATACATTCATCTCAGTTTATTATTAAAAGATTAAAGATTTTGAAAATGCATTAGAACTTTTATGTCTTTTGTAAATGCTAATGGAACCATGCTTGTATTTAATATGTTATGGCCAATTGTTAGTGTTTGTTAGACCCTCTGAGAATGTTAGGATTGATGATTTAGTATGGATTATGGCTTAGGATGATTACTTAGCGAGTTTCTAGATCTGACAGTCATTAAACATTTCACCCTCGAGGTCGAACGATTAACACTTGTAGATTGAATGATCGGCCGTCGGGAATGAACGATCAATAGGCAATAGCTGATTATAGCTAGGGTTGCTTAATGCATGAGTAGGGTTCTACATCACTCTTCAAGAAGGATTCCAAATCCTTTGTAGGAGAACAAAAAGATAAGAAAATTCTCATTGTTTTTGAAATGATTATCCTGTATCTCGGGATCGAGTATTTTCAATGGTTTTTAACTGAAACTCTGTATAGGGTGAGTAGAATCTCACATGGTACATTGGGATAAATCACAAAGGTTTGATTCCAAGTACTCAAGGAAAAAGATGTGGTAAACAAAATGACAGTTAATTATCTTTGGTTCAGCTGCGGAATATGTTCTATGGAGGGATAATATGGTAATTTAATAAGTACGTTACGAAGGATTAATTTTATCAAATATGAAGTAGAGTGCAATTACATTTATTTAGTGAAATTATCTATGATTTTTAGTTAAAGTGATGAGTCATTAGATGACAAGATTTCATGGGATTATGATAGCTAATTCTATTTTCTTTTAGGGTCCCTCATTGAGCTGTTGTAAATTGACTAAGTTATTATGAGCTTCGGTTTTTATTTATTTATTAATTGGGATATTTAAAACACAGGATATTTAACCAAACCAACCCCATGTACACACTTTTTCCATTCATTATAACCCCACTGCCCACCACCCACCTTCGAGCCCCCCAAACAAGAGCCTTACCGTTGGAGGCGCTGCTGAAGATTTTGATCCTTGTGTTCGCCAAGACTTTGATTATGGCCGGGTCGGATACGTACAATCAAAGCTTTTTGTATGGAGGTGGCTTTGATTATGGCCGGATCGGGAGGTTGTTGGCGACTTGCCCATAGTTCACGCCGATGAATGATTGCAAGTTTGCAAAAGGAAGATTACACTGTTATGGCCAACATAAACCAACAAAAAAAAAAAGAAGAAAAACAAAAAGAAAGGGGTTTAATTCTACTCAATAATATACTTCCGTTCTCTTTTTCATTTTTGGTCTTTTTTCTTTCTTTCCTGTGATTTCTTAGCTACCAAACAAAGCGTTAATTCTTTATTTTTCTCCTTTGGTCTAGAAGCTAGTACGTAAGAAATAGAAAGGGATGCGAAGAGGCGAAGGGCTAGACCGTAAAAGAGCTTTCAGTGGTGCTTTAGGAGTGAGTATGGGTTTTGGTTGGTTTTTGAGACTCTAGTGTCAAGGGCTCGGAGGTGGGTGTGGGGGGATTCGGTGGTGGTGGGGTTAGACTTAGAATGAGTGGAAAAAGTGACAAAAGGTTTTGTTCATGGTTGGCTTGGTTTAAAATTTGGTGGTTTCATCTTTCTTCAATTTGGTGTTTTTAGTTGACGTGTCAAATTTTTATTAGAGGCTGTAAAAGTAGGGTTTTGCACCACTTCCGGGTAGAAGGGTGTTAGAATAGGCAGCTCATATTCTCTGAAGCATAGAGAGTAATACTAAAATACTAGTATGGATTGCCTGTTGTCTCCGTGTAGTTGAGTGGAGTGAACGGAACGGAGAGGATACTCCCTATGAGCCTAGGACAACCCTCGTACTGTAACGCCCAAGAAAAATGTTTATAGTTAATTTAGAAGTGTTAAATTAACGCAAGTGTTAAAAATTAAGATAAGATTTAGATAATCAAGTTAGAAAAATCTTGCCAATTATCTCATTTGCTATCTTGTCCTTACGTACTGCAAGCGAGCTACTTAGTGGCGCACATATCTAATTATGTTCGTACGAGCTTCAGACACAGGTTAGACCCGAGGGCTCATCTGTTATGGCGTTCATACGCTTAGCAGACGTGGATAGATTAGAGGCCTTTTTCCTCAATTTCGTTCATACGAGAGTACTTACTCGTTCGTACAAGCGATACCTCAGTTGTATGAGTTGCTCTGATTAAATACCCAACACGTGATTTCAGATCATTCTTTCTCATTTTTTTTCCCTCTCATTCGATTTTCTCTCTTATCTCACCTAGGGTTTGTACCTAAACATTGGGTATTGATTTGAGGGTGTCTCCAAAGCCAAATCTAACATCGAAATCGCGAACCATGGTGTTAGCATTGTTTCTATCGATCGTTTTGAGGTAAAATTCTTAAAACCCTAATTTTTCTATATATGGGCTACATTCTTGAATGTATGGCTTAATGTTGGTAATTTTCTTAGAGTTTTCACTTGTTTGGGAGTCTAGAGCAACGGCTTGAAGTTTTGTGGCACGAAACTTTGGATTTTCCAAAAAATCAAGGTAATGGTCAAAACCCTAGTTTTCTCTAAGTTTAGTATTTTGGGGACAATGTAGGTAGTTAAAATATTATATGGGACCCTAAAACACTATGGGTTTCCATTGGGTTGTTGATGCTTGCATTGTTCAAGTATCATGGATTATTTTGTATAGAGTGATTATGAGATTATAGTTATTGATGCTTTGGGTATGTGGTCTATACAGAAGGCATCGCGAAAGCATTTGATCTAAGAAGTGTTCCCATTGTCAAGCGGATAAGTAAGTATTTATACTTACTGAGGATGATACCACTTAAAATGTTTTATATTTTTAAATGTTTAGATGCTTTTATTTACTAAACATAAAAGAAATGATCTTAAATGGTTTTAATGGAATGATATGACTATTTAAAATGCGAACCGATGATAAATTGTGATAATTTGTGATTTTGATGCTTTTGATAGTTTCATGAGATTTATAAATATTTGATGTATGCTTTATAATGATTTATTGTGGAGTTATGAGTATGGGGGACATATTGTTATGATGTTTTATTTATATTTGTATTTGAGAAACAAATCATGGCTAAAGGTTTGCATAATATTTATAAGCATAAGTATGACAACATGAAAAGAACATGTGTTAAAGAAAAGCATTTGGACCCAAATCACGAGGGTTAGAAACCGTGTGTATTGGGACCCAGATTATAAGTTCAGAAACTATATGTGTTAGAACCTGGATTATTGTGCTAAGATGACTTCATGTAAGAGTTTGAAAGAGCATGATGATTTTATAGATGTTTTATACGATGTTTTATGTGATGTCTTACATGAGCTTTACTATATGCGAACCAATATGTATATGCGTTTAAATGGAAGATAACATATGTATATCATTACGGCTTCATATAATAGTTTATTGGACTTTTATTCTACATCTATTAGTATGCATATGATTTTGAATGGAACAGAACATATATATATTCTTACGGCTAGATGTATATGAGATTTTACGTTTTATTGCTTAGATATGTTTAGATACTTGTGTTTCACCAAAAGAAGATGAAATGCATGTATATGCGTATAGCTAAGTCATATGATATATTTATGTTATAGATGAGCACATATGTGCATACTTTCATGTAAGATACTAGAATATGCATATACGTACTTAGCTAAATATTATATTTTAAATGATCTTATAATTACAGTATTTACTTCATCAGTTGCGTAATGTTTTAAAATAAATGTCAAGCTTTTAGTAGCTGTTATTATAAATTCTTGAAAAATGACTATTCAGTTCATTGCAAAAAGTCAGTGGGTTTTACTCATTGAGAACTGTTGACTTACTTTCGTCCACTTATGTAATCATGAAAATCTCTATGATTGCATAAATTTTGTTGATACAGGTTCTAAGGGTGTTGATGAGGATCTGTGGCCTACTACATGGGCTATTACGGTTGACATTGTGGGGTGCCCCATCTTTTGTATAGACTAGATTCATTAGTTTATTGTTTTGTACATCATAGTGTTATGATCAAATAATATTGATGTATACGGTTCGTGTCGCAAGTGATACGTTTTGTATAGCTAATATTTTTTATATGTACAATGTTAAACTTTAATCATTAGTGTTTTTATTTGTCATCTTTATTTATGTTAGTTTACTCTCATAGTATATGCTTTTGCTGAGTTTATGACAAAATAGGTTATGTAACTATGATGCAATAGATGTATTCTCATAATTGGTCATGAGATGTATATATAGCAGAGGTATTTCTATCATTTTGTGACGATTGGTTCGGTTCATGATCATGTTATATTTTAAAAAATATATATATATTTATTATGTGTAATTATGAACCGGGTCGTCACAAGTATAATCCTACTTAGCCCAATGCTTGGGCTTGGGTTTTATCCATAGCTCAATGCTTATTTCTCTATCTATCTTAGGAATTAAATTCCTCAAGCCCAAAAAAATCCTAATATCTAACCACTTGGAATTTAATCCCTTTGGCCCATGTTTTATAAAATAAAACAAGGCCATAAATAAATAAATAACTGAGGCCCTAATATTACTGGTTAAATTACATCAGCTCAAAGAGGGACATGAAGGAAAAACAAAAAAAAAAAAACAAAACTAGCTAACATAAACTTGTGACCTAGTTATCTCTATAATCGTCACCAAGTCACTATTTAACTACAATTAATTCTACTAAATAATTGTAATTGAACTCCAGTTTGTATTTTTTGAATTTAATCAATCAATCCCTATGACTCACTTATTTATTACATATTACCCTTCTATGAAATATCTTGTAGTTGAATTAAAGTCAATCAAACTATTACTTTAAATTCACTACATCTTTTCCTTGAGTCTCCAATTTAATCCCATGCATTATCCTTTGTACTATGTGAAATTTCATCTCACTATATACTAGTAGTTTCAGTACTCTTACCGAAACAGCCAGTCTCAAACTCAAGAATAATCATTCTATTAAACATACATCAAGGGAAATATCTCTTTGTTCTTGACAAAGGATTTGGATTCCTTATTGAACAATAATGTTTCCACAATGCTACATGAAATCACCCAACGCACTGAGATTTTGATCATAGTAAAGGTCTCACAACTAAATGCATCAAAGTGACCTACATTTTACATTTGAGTTTCTAATGTTCTCAGGATTTAGAATAATTGTTATAAGCAGTCTGTGAGTATGCATCATTCTAATGACCATTGTTAATGAAGAATGATGATGTATATGACCCGTTCAGTGCATTGCATCTCTATGCCTGCGCATCAACATATCAACTCAAAGTCTCTACTTTATATTACCTAGATAAATCATCCCAAGTTGATATTTATAATCTAGATAGAATGTTTGGTTCTATTTTTGACTACGAACAACATTTTATAAGCTATAAGAACTTATGACTTAAATCTTCTTGTATTATAACCTCATTACTCACACTATAGTCATATTCAATGTAGCTTAAGGATGTTTCATGTACATGATAGTATATATAATAACAATAAGAGTTCTACATGCAAGGATGTGATGATCCTTTCGCATACCGAGTTGCCATCACCTTGTAAAATGTTTATTCTAAAGGCGTGGTGTCAGTAAGAGTTGTATATTGTTGGGAATATGCATCATTCTAATGACTGTTGTTAATGAAGAATGATGTGTACATGACCCGTTCAGTGCATTGCATCTCTATGCCTGCGCACCCAACATATAAACTCAAAGTCTCTACTTTATATTACCTAGATAAATCATCCCAAGTTGATATGTTATAATCTAGATAGAATGTTTGGTTCTATTTATGACTGCGAACAACATTTTATAAGCCTAAGAACTTACGACTTAAATCTTCTTGTGTTATAACCTCATTATCACAACTATAGTCATATTCAATGTAGCTTAAGGAGTTTCATGTACATGATAGTCTATATAATAAAAAATAAGAGTTCTACATGCAAGGATGAAGATCCTTTCGCATACCGAGTTGCCATCACCTTGTAAAATGTTTATTCTAAAGGCGTGGTGTCAGTAAGAGTTGTATATTGTTGGGAATATGAGTGCAAAAACAAGATTACGCAATGGAAAATAACAATTCCCAATCCAAAATTGAACTTAGTGAAGAACATGTGAAGAACTATGCTATTTTAAAATAGCTACAAAAACAAGACTACTTACTTGGCTGTACGACCACTCCTTGGCTATTAGGCAAAATTTTCTTTTTGCTTCTTTAATGAAAAAACGTGCAACCTTAGGGATTTCAGAACCTTCATGTCTTCTCACTAATGACTAAATATAACCGAAAGTGTGGGCTATCAACTTGCTCCTCACAATACTTTTTTTATTCTTGAGAATACTTCAAGAATATTAGGTTCTTAGTAAACACTGAAGAACTAAAGTGAATTAGTTATTTATGGGAGCTACAAAGCTATCTATTTATAGGCTTAACAAATTCAAAGAAAAGCAGTTTCAACCCATGTGGGACTAGGAATATAGTTTTAATCCATGTGAGACTAGGAGTAAAGTCCTAACACCACTAGGACTAGGGGCACGTGGCTAGGGAAAACTGTACCCTAGTCGCACCCCCATTGTAAATCACGGTCTGGGCTGGGTTTTTAATCACAGCCCATGCGCTTACTCCTCTACACTGGGCTTTGGTTTTATCCTCTAGCCTAGACTCGTCCTTATGCATTAATTCTCTCTAGCTTAAATAAAATCATGTATATGGTTAATTTACATTAGCTTTGTGAGGGACTCAAAAGGAAAAATAAAACTAGCTTAAATAGGCCTATGATCTAGTTCTTTATAACTATCACCAAGCTCCTATTTATTTACATTTAATTCCACTAAAGAAAAATTTAATTACACTCTAGTATTCATTTTTAATTAATAAAATTAATCTCTTAGACATCCTTAATATTGATATTTGATTCTTCCATGAAATCTTTTGCTGTAGAATTAAAGCCCTATGACACTGTCACTTTAATTCTCTACGTCTTTATCCCTCAGTAATTGATTTTATTTATTATTCTTGTACTTGTGAAAACATTTTCACCATATGCATAAGTATTTTGGTATTCCTTACCAAAATACCCTGGCCAAGTATTGAGAATAATTCAATCCATAAAATCCATCTCATGGGGAAAGTTCTTATCTTTTGAATAAAGGATTTGGATTCCTTCTTAAGAAAAACTTTCTCACAATGCTAAATGTGATCACCCAACGCACTGAGAATTTTGACTGTAATAAAGGTCTCACTCCTAAATCCATCAAAGTGACATCTACTTAACATTTAAGTTCACAATGCTCTTAAGATTTATAATCAATATCATAAGAAGTTTAAGGAGTTATAGTCATTCCTGTTGATAGCATTTTTAAGGAAAAATAACTCTCACAGTCCGTTCAGTGTATTTCACCTAAACATCAACCCGAAACCTCCCTTTCCTTGATCAAGATAACTCATCATGATTGATGTGTAACAGTATTTGTAAATGGAATTTCCAATTCCATTTCCGACTAAGAACAACAAAAGGTTTAAGACTACAAGGTTTATGGCTCAAGACAATATATGATAAACTCGTTACTCACACCATAGATCATATTCAGTGTAATCTATAGATCATTCAAATGCATAATATAAATAACATAATAAGTATGTAAAAGGATCATATGCCATATGCGCAATTAAATAGATCAGTGAATAACTTTATTCATTACAAACTAGAATGTCATTCATAAATCATTGGGATTTAGAGAATAATTCCCAACATATATGCCTATTGCTTATTGAATAAAACATTTGAATAAACAACTATTAGTATATACACAATGAAGTTCCATGCTAATCAATTGGAGTTTAAGACAATTCCCAACTGTAGATAACAATAAAAATCAAAGGTTAATGAATTTATTATTATATATTGACACCAATTCCATCATTCTCTCTCATACTCCTCGCAAATTTGATCCTTTAGGCTTACGCATTGCTTATTCCAAATGTACCATTAAGGAAATTCTTACACCTCCTCGGTGGAGAAAACTATTATATATTGCTAATAAGTTTTTTCTGAACCTTTCACCCCCCCTCCCCCAATTTTACAATTACTATGAGTATATTGATGCTAGGTTCCATGCCTTTCTTTACCAAAGTAATCTTTACCGCCATTCTTGGCTTTTCTAGTATGATAAGCAATCTAAAATTACTCAAGCTCCCATATGGTTCCATCAATGGTGAAATACTTTCGGAGCTGAAGAAATTATCCTCCCTCCATCTCTGACCTCTAGTTTTAATATCTTTTCCAAACATTACCAAATCCCTTCATCTCTTTTCTAGATCTTCTTTTTCAAAGTTATTATCTTTCTATTTACACCATAAATTACCTTGGATTATGTGTTGGGATTACATCATTAGTACCGACAATGTTTTCAAACATTATGTTTTAGCCAGACAGGTACAAATTAAGTGGTGGAATCAATAAAATTATGATCACATTATTCAGAAAGTAGAATTGGAATGTACTCCCCAAAACCAGTCTCAATTTCTCATGCAAAGAAGTCATACTCAAGCTCAATTAGCGTCAGCAATGTCCAAAAAAGATTATAAAAGACAATTACTCGAAGCTGTTTCAAGATTATCAGATGAAGATGAAGATAAAAATATGTTCTCAACATTCTCCTCAAGCAAATTATTTCAATACTCACAGGATCCCTACGAAGATACTGATATGCAACTATGATTCTCTTTACATGATTATTATCGCATTATGGCTTTCCAACAGCTACCACAATTAGGAAATTGACAAAATCAATTAACCTTTTAGAAGAATCGCAATTATGAAATCTCTTGTAGAATCTACTTTTCATGGATCCACTTTTCAGACAATAATCAAGGAATTTGATCAGAGTCCTTCAGACCCAAAATTCTCATTTCACAAGAATCATCCAAGAATATGCAATTATATCCGACAAGAAGAATGTTCTATTCATGTCATGAATATGCAAATATACTCATTCAAGTTACTATTTGTTGGAACAAATGGCTCATAATACGGTACGGGGTATTTAGGGGTTTTCCAAAGAGCGTCCGTACAGTTAGGGTTTTCTTATAAATATGTATGATGTAACCCTAAGACATTCAATAGTGAATATAGCCGCACTCTCCCTGTGGACGTAGGCACAACTTGCCGAACCACGTAAATCCTTGTCTCAATTTTCTCTTACTCTCTCTCTTTTCGATTCCGTATTATTCATCACAATTGTGCACGGTAACAACACTATTCAATTCAGGAACATGCAATTATACTCAGTTTACTAATCAAGTCAGGAATATGCAATATTTATACTCGGCAAGAAGATATGCAGTTAGGAATATTCAATCAAGTTATTGTTCATGTAAGGAATTATATGCAATTATGTCCATCAAAAAGAAACTCCTTTTACTGTAATTTGATTGTATTTTAGTAAGATTTCAGCTATATAAGGGACATAGATCGATGGAAGGAGCAAGAAATCTCCCAAATTAGCAATATTACCTTCCATTCCTGAGATTAGAATTTAGCCTTCTTTCCTTTATAGCATTCCTTTCAATTATCATTTGTAACAATTATCTCATTTCAATTATCCTTTACCATTTCAAGCATTGTAATCCTTTATTATTTCCAGAATTGTAATCTTCAATTATCGCAATTATCAAGTAAGTTTCTTTGATTTCAAATTCTATTTTTCATTCAAGCTATATAATTTCGAATTTTACTCTTATTTTATAAATTTCGAATTTTATTATTTCGAATCCTATTACATTTGCTTCTTCATTTACTATAATTTTTTTCTGCTGTACATATCATTCCTGGGTCATAATACTGTTTGCTTTATGAAGTTTGAGAATATATATCAAAATACATATTAAATTGAACCTAACCTATGTGGGATATTCTACTATAGAGAGTTATAAAAATGTATACTTCAAATAGCATATTATAATGCTGGAAGTCCGATTGCACCGTAAGGGAGTTGAATGGATTATGTAAATAATGCCAAGAGTGCTGACATGTGGTATACGTGAATTGGACATATACTTTTATAATGAGAAATTAAAGCATTCTTTGTCGCTCTATCTTTATGAATTGGACATATACTTTTAGTGTCATATATGGTAGACATCATTTTCCATCTCATCTCGTATCCACTCTTTTTTCAAATCCAATATTGGATTTGCCCATCCACTCATGTATGGAGATGGATAAAAAATGAGATGAAGAATGATTTCTATCATCTCTCATATCTTTAACTTCTATAAGAGATTATGTAGGAGAGTAATGCTAGAAAGAAGATCCATGTGTTCTTTGTGTCCTTTCAAAATTGATGTGGGTTTTAAAATCACAATTGAACTTGTGATAGTTGACTATTGAATTTTGATCCAATGATAATTTTAAAAGTCACATTAATTTTGGGAGGACACAAGAGAAACATGGATCTTCTTTCTAGCATTACTCAATGCAAGGATTCAACTTTTATACCGTTCGCTAGAAGGAACTGATATAGAAAAGGAAAATAGTAACCTCAAATTGATAAAGTTTTGACCCCAAAGAGTTGGCTCAAGTGGTAAAGAACTTGGTCTTGGTGGCATTCCCATCAGGTCTAAGATTTGAATCCCTATGGATACCAAAAATTCATTGGGGCCACGCCCGCTAGCAAGATTAGAGTCTTACCCGATCCGTGTGGAATAAACGTTTTGCACGGGTCCAAAATTTTTCCAACAGATCGAAATATATACAAAGGGGCCTTGCCATGGAGGGTTTCCCATAAAAAAAAAAAAAGTAACAACAGTGAGTAGCTGAAGCTGCATGAATTAATGAATCTAATTCTCTATCTAGGACAACACAAGCACATCTATGAGAAACAAGCTTCTCCAATTAGAACAGTTATTGTAGAATTGAAACTGCGTTTACAGTGACTCAACCATAAGGTTTTGTAGATTAGTACTCAGTATCCTAGGCACTCTTCTAAGCTTTATCTTAGCTTATTTTGGGTCTCTAAACAATCTTTATACGGGAATATGTAAGAACAGTGGTAGAAAAATATCATGCACCACATGCTGCACCGCATCCGGCGGTGCATCCACCACCATCGTACTCTGTATTGGCTGTAGAAGTTTTGTCCTTGGATACACCATCAGCACAAGAGAAAATTATGATTGAGATTAAAGAAAGGGTAACCAAAGCGAGCCAGAAGACTAGGCAAGCATGGCCAATATCGCCAGCACCTCCATCCAAATTGATAGCCTCTATGATTAGTTCCCTCACCATCTACTAGCTTCTTCCTCCCTCCCTTTCTCTGTTCTGACCGATTTGCTCTTTGGAAATGAGCAGCTTTCACGACTTAGGTTTCTTATATTTATAAGCATCAAGGTCAATGTTTCAACATAAATTGTTTGCCCTATGGTGGATTTAATATTACTAAATTAGTGGGATGCCCCTCCTTCTCTCTCTCACTCTCCTGCTTTAGGACTTCATGTGATTCTGTTGGCTTTGCACTAGAATTGGCAGGCAAAACCACGAGTTTTAACATGAAGAACAGTGGGTCAACTTTGCCACTACAAACTATAATGGTTGGCACCCCCCAATAATTGTACTATTTCTTCATTATGTACACAAAAGACAAAGAAAAAGAAAAAGAAAACAACTATATCCCACTCCTTTTTTGTCATAAAATTGAGATGGGTGGAAGCTAACATGGCTTAGAAATGGTCATTTAGATTGATCCAGCAGGCAGCAAAGTCAGGATTGAGGTCTTAAGTTAAAGAGTCTAGTCACAACTTGTAATTATCAAATTGGCTCACACATTTCAATAGCTCAATAATTATGACTTACACTTTTACAAGATGTTGACTTGGGGAGGCTGGAACTAGCAGTCCAATTGAATCTATAGAAAAGAGTCCATTAGGGATTTTTTAAAATGAAATTATTGGCCTCAGTGGAATCTTCTTGTAGCCACCTTTCTTAAAAGTAGAACAATAATAGCTTAAAATAACATCATTAAGGATGCACATATCAGTTAAGTAGATTGTAGAGGCCAATAAGGGATTAGCCTCGGCCTTTAACAACTCCAAAAAGTTTCGAAAACGTGTAAGGTTCTTTGTTTTCCTTTTAATCTAGTTTCCTGCTCATTTGTCAACTTAAAAAATAAAAGATAAAATCCCCGCAGCTCCACAAGTACAATTGTAGGTTCTGTTTATCGACGTGAAGATTCGGAATGAAGTGGTACCCCTCTTCCATTTTACTTAACACTCACAAGAGAAGGAATTTTATACCAATAATTAGGGCGGTAATGGAGCCAATCGAGCAAACTATTGGCTATTTGAACTTCGCTTGAATTAAAAGCATATACATAAACTTAATTGAGCTCAAATCGAGCTTTAGAAATACGTTCAATATCAGCTCCATAAAAATTAAACAATGCAAAGCTCAACTTATTTAATTAAACAAGCCAAGCTCGAGTTAGATTCTAAGGTCTTTTTAATTGTAAAATTAACATTCAGTCTATAGCATAAAATTTCTAAGCTGAATAATATAAAATTTACATAGATTACTATATATTATTCTATACACGCACCTCCATGTGTGTACATTTAGATTTACTTTCTTTCGACTACTACTTTATTTGCAATGTCTTTTCTAATGTTTCAATTTTTGCAATGTTCCAACCAATCTACTATTGTGGTTACAACATCCCTCTTCTGCAACCTAAAATTACAAAAATACCCTAAACCTACCATAAGAGAATTCCAAAATATTAACTTGTGAAAGAAGTATTCATAGTTAGGAGAATAAATGAAATAAAATCTAGGATTCAATGATTAAAAGGTAAATAATTTAGTGTGACAGTATCACACTCCTAATTTTGCTACGAAAAAATTTCATGGAAGAATCATACTCAAACTATAAGTAAGTCAAAAGGAACTCTGTTGATTTTAAAATCAAGAATAAATTCTGGAGTATAGTTACAATTGTTTAATGGAATCAATTGTAATTAAATAGCGACGAGGATTGTTGGTGACTATTTGAGCCATATTTATTTTTCCTTTCAGGTCTCTCACCAAACTATTGTAAATTAACTATGGATAGGCTTATATTTTTTTATTGGGTAGATTGTTATAACTTATTAAAACATGGGCTTACGTAATTGAGTAGGTCGGTTTAATTTATTAAAACATATATCAAAGAAAAACTATACAAAAATTGCTAGAGAGGTAAGTGGGGAAGTTGAGCTTGGGATAAAACCCAAGCCCACTGCAGGTGTAAGTGACGTCAAGGACCAGGGAATATTACCTGGCCCATGGGCGTGTTTTTATGAGTGCTAGGGTTTTATAAATCCTAGCCTCCTATCACTTATGCAGTTTTGTCCCACATTGCTTATTTTAAAGCGTCTCTTAGTTTTTCAAGAATATAAATAGTAGTGCATGTGGCTCTTGAAAAAACGAGAGATTATATGCTTGTCTATCAATGTGAGGTTTTGACAGCTACTGGTTACATAGATTATAAGTCAATCAAATCGTGATTCCTAGAACTCTAGCTTGAGGTATGGTTTTACCTAGATGGATGAGCATTTTAGTGGGTGAAGTGTTAAGCAATCTTGTATTGCTAAAAATGTTGGGAATATGTGTGCAAATTTAAAAATTGTGTAGTAGAAAAATAATATATTCCCTACTCAGGATCTATTCTATGAAGAACATGCGAAGAACATTGCTATTAATAAAAATTAGCAAGAACATAAAATTACTTACTTGCTAACTAGGGTCACGCCTTGGCTATCTTAGCAAAGAATCCTCTCCTATATGAACGCTTTAAGAACTCCTCAGATCTTCTCACCAATGACTAGAAATAACCAAAGAGTGTGAGCTCTTCTAGCTCTTCAAAACTTTAACTTAACTCTCCGAATAAATATTCAAGGAGTGCTTTCAATTCTTAGCAATGGCTAAAAGAATTGTGTTGAAGTCATTTTTTACTAAGCCACAAGGTCCTCTATTTATATTCTTGAAATGAGCACAGGAGAATAAAAAGAAGCAATGTGGGACTGCAGGGAAGGGTGAGGTGGACGGCTAGGGTTTGCAAAACCCTAGCCTCCACCTCCTTAGGTGTACGGCTAGGGTTTGTTAAAACCCTAGCTTGTCACCTCCTAAGGAGGTGATGCATGGGCCAAGGAAAAATTCCTTGGCTTGTGCGTCATCTTCTATGCACCGGGCTGGGTTTTATCCCAGCTCACCTTTCCCACTTCTTTCTCTGTACAGTCTTTCCTTTGGGCCTATATTTTATTTAATTAAATAAGTCCATGTTTAAATAAATAAAATAACATGTCTAATAAATAAATAATAGGTCTGTCAATGGTTAATTTACAATAACTTGATGAGAGACCTTAAGAGAAAAATATTTTCGGCTCCAATAGTATCCGACTATCCCAAGTCATTATTAATTAGAATTAACACCACTACATAATTGTAACTGCACTCCGGAAAATATTCTTGATTAAATCAACAAAATTCTCTTTGACATTTACCTTAAGTATGATTTCTTCATAAAGTCCTCCGTAGACGAACAAGGGTTGAGATACTGTTACACTATATTCTTTACCTCTTAATCTTTGCATACCAGATTTCTATTCTTTTATTATTCTCTCTTCTTGTGAGTGTCCACCCACTAAGTAAAATTTGGAGTTAACCTTACCAAATGCTCTGATCAAAGACTTTAGATAATAACACGTAATAAAATCCTATTTAAGGGGAGACTTTGTGTCCTTCTTACCAAAGAAGGATTTGGATTTTCTATTGAGAAAAACTCTGCTCACAATGCTACATGTGATCACCCAATCACAAAGACCATGTTGACATCATACTGCTGAAGGCCTCAGTCTACAATGTGTCAAAGTTAAAGACATTTCACATCTGAGTTTGTTTTTCTCTCAGGATTTAGAATCTCAAGTACAAATATTCTGAGAGTTATATCTTTTCTAAAAACAGTATTTTAACAGAAAAGAAAACTCCCGGTCCATTCAGTATATACCACCCTATACATCTACATATCAACCCGAAGTATATGCTTCGCCTGATTAAGGTAAATCTCACAATTGATGCGTAACAATCTTACTTGATGGAATGTCCAGTTCCATCATGACTGCAAACAAATGATTTCGAAGTACAAGGCTTATGGTCTTAGACCTTGTGTGACAAAACCTTACTCACACCCATAGACCATATTCAATGCATCCTTAAACCTTTCGTATGGGGATAATCATAAAGAATCATACAAAAAACTATATGCCATATGCTCAAATATATATGTAAACAATAAACATTCATTTACTACAAAGTCAATCATATCAAAAACTTGAAATTTAGGGCATAATCCCCAACAAAAACCCACTATGGAAGCTGAATAGGTTGCAGCCAGTGATGCAGCAAAGGATTCAGTATGCCTAGGTAGTTCTTAGTGGATCTTAGTGTCAAGGGATAGAGCAATCTCCTGTCACGTTGTTTTACAACAACAAATGAGCAATGGCATAATCCAAGGAACCAATGAACCGTAGGAGAGGGAAATCACATCAAGAGCAAGTAGAATCTCATTAGAGAGATAGCATCTAGGTGAGGGATCTGAAGGGAAATATAAAGCTGGCTAAAATAGTATCCGACTACCCCAAGTCACTATTAAGTACAATTGATTCTACTAAACAATTATAACTACACTCCATAATTTATTCTTGATTAAATCAACAAAGTTCCCTTTGACTCACTTATGGTTGAGTATGATTCCTCCATGAAATCCTTCGTAGCAAAATTAGGACTGTGATACTGTCACACTATATTCTCTACCTCTTATTCCTTGTGTACCAGATTTTTATCCTTATTATTCTCTCTCCTCTGAATACTCATTTTACTAGAAAATCCATTTTAGAATTTTCCTTCTAAAATGCTCTGGCCAGAAACCGAAAATAATCCCGTATATAATCATATTCAAGTGGAGATTTCTTATCATTTTTTATTAAAAAGATTTGGATTCCCTATTGAAAAAAGCTTCCCTCACAATGCTATATGTGATCACCCAATACATAAATGATGTTGCCCACATTTAAGGTCTCACTCTATAATGTATCAAAGTGACCCTACTTGACATCTGAGTCTGCTTTCTCTCAAGATTTAAAATTATGAGTATAAGAGTCTGAGAGTTATTGTCTTTTCCTAAAGACAATATTTTTTTGGAAAAACAACTCCCGATCTGTTGAGTATATACCATCTTATACATCTACTACATTAACCCGAAGAATCATCTTCGCCTGATTAAGATAAATCACACAATTGATGTGTAACAGTCTTGCCAATGGAATGTCTAAATCTATTGCCGATTGCGAACAAATAAATTTCAGAATACTAGGGTTATGTGTTGAATATGGTGTATGGGCAGTGGTTTTTGTCACATAAATGCGGCCAACATTTCTGTCAACATAGATGATGTTGACAAAAACCATTGTCCATACACCATATTCAATGTACTCTTTATACCTTTCGTATGAGGATAATTATAAAAGATCATACAAAAGATTATATGCTATATGCTCAAATATTTAATCAGTGAATAATAATCATTTATTCATAACAAACTATAATGTCAACATGTTACAACTTGGTATTTTGCAAAGATTGAGAGACAAAAGTAAAAATCTTTTTATTGTCTTTCTCGATAATAAACCATCACATATACAGTACATTATATACACAAAGTATAAGCTGTGCAATAGGGAAATTCCACAATCTGTGGGATTGTCAATTACAGAAAATTACAAAGAGGAAATGAATTATCAATTACAAGTTATTTCCTTATGAGTAGCTTGACATTTGCAATAGTTTTCTTCTTGAGAATATCAGAATCGTGTCCTCCAAGGTGTTCCTTTCCTGATGCTGCATTGCCTTTAATAACCCCAGCTGTACATGTTCTAGAATAGGCAGAGCAATCTTCATTTACACCAGAATCTTTGATTGAAAGATTGGCCAAGTCTCCAGCTGTTGCTTCCTCTGCAATATCACTAACATTCCCCCGCAACCTAATGGGAGGAGGTTCAACCATGAGCTTGGACTTGAGGAAGTGAAATCTGGCCTTAATAATCCCTTAGTGAAAATGTCAGCAATTTGATCTTGAGTGGAGATAAACTTAATCAAGATATCTCCATTAACAACTTTTTCCCTTACAAAGTGATAATCAACCTCAATGTGCTTAGTTCGTGCATGAAAGACTGGATTAAAAGCAAGAGCCAAGGCACCAATGTTGTCACACCACAACACTGGAGCAGAAGGAAGACCGACACCCAGCTCTTTAAAAAGCATTCTCAGCCAAAACAATTCTGCTGTGGTAATAGACATAGCATGATACTTAGATTCAGTGGAGGAACGTGAGACTACAGATTGCTTTTTGGCACTCCAAGAAACCAAACAGTTACCAAGATAGACTGTAAAACCGAATGTAGATCTACGATCATCAGGGCTACAAGCCCAATCTGAGTCACAAAAGGCTTGAAGTTGTCGAGAACCACTAGTATAGGTTAAGCCATGATCAAGAGAGCCTTTGAGATATCGCAATACTCTTTTGGCAGCAGTCCAGTGGGTTGTAGTTGGAGAATGCATGTGTTGGCATAATTGATCTCAGGCCTTGTAAGTGTACAATACAGCAACGTACCTACCACACTTCGATACTCACTAGGATCAGTAAGGGACTCACCATCAAAGGTAGAGAGTTTGGTTCCAGCAGGGCAAGGAGATGAGGCTGGCTTAACACCAAGCATCTTCACACGATGAAGGAGATCAGTAATGTATTTGGTTTGACTGAGGTGAAGTTCTGCAGAAGTGCGAGTAGCTTGAATTCCCAAAAAGAAGCTGAGGCTGCCTAGGTCCTTGAGTGGAAATTGTTGTTGTAGTTGATGAATTAAGCCATTAATAACTGAAATATTGGATCTTGTGATGATAATATCATCTACATAAATGAGTAGAAATATCTGAACAGTATGATGATGATAAACAAACAAGGAGGTATCCACCAAGGATGCAATAAACCTGAGTTCTAGTAGTGAAGCTGAGAGACATTGAAACCAAGCTCTTGGGGCTTGCTTAAGGCCATAGATTGCCTTGTGAAGTTTGCAAACATAATCAGGATGGGCAGCATCTCTAAAGCCTTGAGGTTGTTCCATATAAACCTCTTCCAATAGTGATCCATGGAGGAAAGCATTGGACACATCCAATTGCTTGATAGGCCACTGAAATTGAACTGCTAAAGCAAGCACAATCCGAATGGTGGAGGGCTTGATAACAGGACTAAAAGTGTCTGTATAGTCAACACCACATTGCTGCTCAAAGCCTTTAGCTACCAGCCGAGCCTTGAAGCGATCTAGAGAGCCATCAACCTTCTTTTTGATTTTGTAGACCCATTTATTACGGATGGTATGATGATGAGCTGGTCTGGGGTATAAGGTCCAAGTGTGATTGGAGACGAGGGCTGAGAATTCTTGAGCCATAGCCTCTTGCCACCGAGAATCAGTTGCTGCCTTTGTGTAGCAGGAAGGTTCTTGTAGATTGAGAGAATGTGATAAGGTAGAAGGTGGATAATTGGAGGCATAGTGAAGTTGAAAATCTGGAAATTGTTTGGGTTGAGATGAACCAGTGCGAGACCTAGTGAGCATAGGATGAGGCTAAGGTAAGGCTGCTAGATTTGGGACTTCAGGTAGCACAAGGGACAAAAGAGGGTCTGTTAACCATTATGGGTGGAGATAATGAGGGTGCAGAGGTAGGAGCTGTAACATTTTCTGTAGCAGAGGGTGCAGATGAGGCAGCTGTACTATTTTCTACAGCAGAAGGTACAGATGAAGCTGAACTATTAAGAGAGATGGGAAGAGACAAACTTACAGGTAAAAAAGAGACATTATCCGAGGCAGTGATTCTGGAAGGCAGGGGAGCATGGACAGCAACCTTGGCGGGAAAAGAGCATTCATCAAAGACCACATGCCGAGATAGATAAACACGTCCAGTGACAAGCTCTAAGCATCTGTCTCCCGCATGACTGTATCCCAAGAAAACACATGGTTTAGATCGATACTCAAGTTTGTTGGCTGTATAAGGACGAAGAAGTGGGAAGCATTTGCAACCAAACATTCTCATAATTGTGTAGTCAGGTGTTTGATTGAAAAGCTTCTCAAAGGGAGACTTTTTGTTTAGGACAGTAGTGGACAATCTATTGATAATATAGACTGCTGTGAGAAATGAGTCAATCCAATAATGTTTGGAAAGGCCAGAATGAGCAAGCATAGTCAATCCTGTCTTAAGAATATGTTGGAGTTTTCTCTCAGCCAAACCATTTTGCTGAGAGGTGTGTGGACAAGATTTCCTATGAAGGATACCATGTTGAGAGAGAAAAGCTTGAAACTGGGCAGATGTGTATTCCCCTCCCCCATCTGATTGAAGTTTCTTGATATGGTGTGAGAATTGGTTTTCTACTAAGGTTTTGAACTTGACAAAGCATGCATAAACTTTAGATTTAGTATGAATGGGATAAAGCCAAGTGTAACGTGAGAAGTCATCAATAAAGATGACATAATATTTGCAACCACTCTTGGATTAAACAGGAGATGTCCAAAGGTCTGTGTAAATGAGCTCTAAAGGATGAGAGCTGATTCGATCAGAAGAATGAAAAGGTAACCGTTTGCTTTTACCCAATTGACAAGAATCACAAAAGAAACTTTTATTATTAACATCACTTGTAACAGGTAAGTGATGGTTATTGAGTACATGAGACACGGTTACAATAGAGCAATGACCTAGTCTAAAGTGCCACACAGAAGGTGTGGTCTTTAGGCCTAAGGTTGCAGTGAAGCTGCATTTGTTATTAGCAAGTGAAGCTCTTTGGAACCGCAAAGGGTACAATCCATTCTCACTCCTGCCTGCC